>NNCF01126019.1:172673-233097 GCA_002313205.1 Laupala kohalensis | reverse complement strand
ATTTGTCCTGTCTTTCTGCACACAAAGCTATTTAAGACTAGAGAGAAGAGTTGCAAGACACAAGAACGTTTGTCAAAATAGAAATAATTCTTTAAATATAACGTTTCCATTTAACCAATACAATTAATGGGAAACGCTTCACAATATTATTAATGATAATTTCATTGCTTTATCAAATATCAAAATGTAACAATACCCATGAGTAGTATTCATCGATATTTTTTTTGTTTCACACGTTTCTGGAGTTAGAACGTAATAAAAATAATTTTTAGAACAATTAATTTTTTCGTTCTAAACGTTAAAATATCATGATGATGTTAAGATTCTCGTATAAATATATTTTGAAATGACACAAGTACTATGGATTTTTGTATCCATAAAATATATTTTTTAGTTATTCTCAAAAGTTTTGTCAACAACAAAAACATTTTAATAATCCTTATGAAACAGAGTGATTAATTCAATTGCTACAGAAAATCCAGAATTTATCTTTCCCTCTTGTGTGTGTTTGTTGAAACAATCAGAATTCCACATTACGTTTTCTCCCCAAGTGTTTATCCAGTGCGGGACGTCTTCAACCTCTTCAGCAATTCAACTGATTTCTTTCCCCGTCACTCAGTCGTTAAGCCTCAATCTCTGCTTTGGGTCTTCGTTGTTCCGTTACACACTTTCCACTCCCCAGGACGCTTCAGACACTGCAGCCTAGAGGAACGGTAATTGGAAAAGGCTTGCTTCTCGTGCTTCCGTCCAACCAGCGATTCAATTACAACGGATCTGATGCCAGAGCTCCCCATAACTTTAATGAGATCCTCGGTACAATGAATTTCAAATTAAGCATATTTAAACCACTTGTTCGCGAATCCCTGCAAGTA
Source organism: Laupala kohalensis (assembly GCA_002313205.1). Taxonomy (NCBI): domain Eukaryota; kingdom Metazoa; phylum Arthropoda; class Insecta; order Orthoptera; family Trigonidiidae; genus Laupala; species Laupala kohalensis. Next base: position 232,225 of record NNCF01126019.1, on the reverse strand, counting down.
CTCATACCACCATTTCAGTGCAGAGAGCTTCGGTTCAGATTCTCGAGAGTCTTTCTCCGGAATAGCGTTTTCGTTTATCGGGCGAGAGGGTGCTAAGGGTGACTTCTTATTTACCTGAAGAGAAGAGGAAACGTGTCAGAAGTTATCTTGAGAAATGTTTGGATTTCAATGGAAATGAGAGAGTGGAAGGAGATGATTTGAATCAAATCAGTTCAAATACTACGAAGTCTGATTTTCATTTTCATTATTTTGTATTGTGATTCACGACATAAATACTTTGATTTATTTTTGTGAATGATTAAATTCATTTATAGCCTCTAGAATTCAAAGAAGTAAGTATTATAACGAAATAAATATATAATTGAAAATAAATAATACTTTTTGAATCTGAAATTTTTCATCTGTCAACTTGCTTCAAAATATTTCGTTTCCCTCAAATATTAAAAAGAAAACGTTATCAATTTTTAAAATATTTTATTATACTGCGGTAAAAAATAAATATTACAGGATGTACAAATTTATTACTTTGTTTCAAAAAGTATTCAAATGAATGGGTCAAATCCGGTATGCCCTAATTACGCAATTAACGTTATCTACCACGGAAAAACTAAAGTATCCAAAAATTCTAAAACGAATGTCAAAATCATTCGTGTCCTCTTATTATTCTATAAGGTAATATAAATCCTCTTACAAAATAATAAGTCAAATTTATTTTAAAATTAAATGCTACTTTCTTTATTGAACGATTACGAAGTTAAACATCACATATGTCCAACTTCTGAACTACACTGTTCCGATCCGAGCGAGTCGTTAAGTCAGCTGTCGAATAATACCTCCTGAATTTCCAGGTTGAAGTCTGCCGTTATTCAGTCAATGGGAATTTCGTTGCTTTATACGTAACCACCTTGGCGGTGCTGACAACACTGCTAAACCTTCGTGACACGAGCGGACGAATCTCTCTGTGAACGCGCTTAGGCAATGTGTATTCAGTGGTTTGTAGCTCCTGTATAAGGTTTATCATCTGGAGTTACGAATTTGCTTTCGTAAAAAGGATGTAGGGAATATTTTTTTCATGATCGATATTTCACTAACTTACCAAACCTTTTACTCACGTCCATCAAATTAATTGACAGTTTTAAGTATTCAAAGTTTTTCAGAAAATTGTCCGATTTATTTTCGAACTAAAATTTTTATTTTCTGAGTCAGGTGCAGTGGTGGGAATGTAGAGAAAATTATGTGCTTTTTTTAAGATATTTACGTACATTAATAATAAATTATTTTCATTTTGTAAACAACAACTTCAAAAACAATTTTATACGTAGCTTTTAATTCTTTCAAGAATGATAAACAGCATTTAATAAATGTTGCTTTTATTACATGATTTTTTATAAATAATTATAAAAATAATTTACTTGTAAGTAACTGAGGTTTAAAGTCAATTTTGCGAACATATTTCAAAGTAAGAGAACAAGTTATGTGAAGGCGATTCCACCCTTAATTATTAGTTGTCTCATTTCTGCAACAATAGAACAAAATTAGTTAACGAAATAAATGACTTGAATGAAAAGATTCTTTGTGGGATTTATTACCAACCGTCAAATTGATAATTTTATTACGACACATACAATACTCGATTGTTTCATACGATTAATCGAAAAAGCATGGTTTGTATAAATACAAACCATTGTTTGCATATGATGTAATTTTATAAATATTCGGGATGACTAATAAATTAAATTAATTTTTGTTGAAAACAATATTTCATCATTTATTCCTTTACATTGATTATATTAAACACAAATTTATGTAATTTTGTGCGAAATTAACTCTCCCAATCACTTGAGTAATATAATACGAGATGGAATAACGTCAATGAGATAACATAATGCTTTCTGTATATTCATTACGATGAATGCTTGCAACAAGTTAATACATTTAAAATAAACAAAAGTTACTTTGAAGAATCTTTATTGAATTAACCAATTATTTTCTGTAATTAATCGTATAATATAATCAACCCATTAAAGATTAATCGATATTTTTTTGATAATCACACACGCGTACCAAACATTCGTGTAACAAAACCTCTCCAGTTCCGCAATGTATCTTCAAACGAGAATAAAATAAAATCCCTCTTCTCATCCGTTCGTTGGGCGAGTGGACGACCTCGCTCTGCTACCATGAAGCTCTCATCACCTCCAAAGCCGTGTATACAGCGCCGACAGACAGAGCATTTCAATGGCCAACACCCCTTTTCTGGACACGCCAAAAGCTCTGGTGCCCGTCCGCTAAATGCCGTCGGATTTCGGACTCAACTTTATGGTAATCCGCGAGCAAAACGCTCAATGGGGCTGTCGAAAACGGAGAACTTCAACGTTGTGTGAGGTGGTTCTTGTGGAAAAGAGAAGGACACTGCAGTTGTTTTGGGAGGGTAAGTTTTCGAATTTGGTATCCTCGTTTTATTAAGTCCAGTTCTTGCTTTATACGGTGACAAGTTTTTGGTTTGTTTCTTTCTATTTGATGACTTTGTATTTCTTACATTTGGTGCTACGGTATTGTGGTTTTTCTTTAAATAATAATGAAATTAAACTAATTTTTTTACTAAGAAAAGAAAAGGTTGTAATGAGAATACTAATCAATGAATGATTTTGATGTCGATATTCTAATATAACAAAATGTGATCTTAACATTATTATATACCTATAAATGAGATGCTACCCATGAGGTTGTCTATATTTCCAGTAAATATGAATATTATTTTATTTAACTTAATGAAAATTGACTTCTTTAAAATACAAAGTACGATTATTTGACGGTACTTTTCACAAAAAATATGTATAATTTTATAAATAGATGTTATTGAATCGTAACATTTTATGTGAACTGCAACACATTTGTTGAATTGCAATGTTACATCTCTTTACTTGATTTTAAAGCCAAAAACCTTGATTTTTTCGGCTACAAAATATATTAATACGTTGAGAAAGTAAGATAAAAATTATTGTATGTGAAGATTAAAAGAAAAACAATTGAAATACTATAACATGTTCTATTATTTTTCCCTTCTTTATTTTCTTCAAAATTTATAAAACCTCTTAAGTAAATCATTCAAATTGTACGTATTTCCAAATTTACACACACACATTTATAACAGGTGTTAGATAAAGTCTAGTAATGTTTTCTATTTAATAAAGAAATGTACCTTAAAGAGATTTTTTTAAAAATACAATTAAATATTACAAATAGTATGTGGGTTATGTGAGAACGATTTTCCTTAAAAAAATTTATTTGCAGAGAAACTTTTCTTATATTATTACTTCAGTACCAAGACAAATCGCTGAACAGTCGATACTATGGTAGTGGTACGTCGTCATAGGATAAGGAAATTAGCTATAACTGAACACCACATAAGGCTATTGAATTCTATTAAAGGTGGTATGAGAGGCCTATCAACTGTTTTCAAGGAAAGAATAAATTGTTATCTGTAACCTTGTCAAATAAATTCTGGGTCTGTCAATACCAATATTAAAATAATACTTTATGCAGAAATCTGTTAAACTGTGGTAAACTAGACCACCTGATAACAGATTAATTATGATATGTTAAATGAAAAGCTTGGCTGAAATGCACTAAGCTGAAGGTCCCGAGTTTGAATCTCAGTCCCGTCTCCCATTTTAATTCAATATAAAATAATTAAATAAAATATTTTGAAATTGTACGGGATGTAATGACTAATGTCTCTGATGGGAAGGTTTTTAATTAAATTACTATATGACTTCTAAAAAAATATAACATGTCATGCAAGGCAAATTTACATATATGAACTTTGTCTCTCTAGCGTCTAGCACTCTCGAAATACTTTATGTACATCAACATCGTGATAGTTATCCACCATTATCTGACACTGTAGTTTGCAATATTTCCATTACGAGAAGAACCTAATGTTACTATGTTATGAGTGTTCATTGACTTGAAACATAATATAAGTTTCAAATATTAATTCACATTAATTTCTGTTGTTATCACGATAGCCACGACAGTAGCACATCATTTAGGTGACACTTCACTCAAGAAAATAGCGTACTAATAATTAAACAGGCGTGATTTAAAGCAGTCACTTGACAGTTTCGTTAACATCACAAGCACACATGGGTGACTAGGGAAATCGGAAATGAATTATCTAAAAAAAATAGTATGAAACTGAAATAAAATCAGCACTCTTTCTTAACCTGAAATCAAAGTTTCACCACAACGATACAAAATGTTAAAAATTGAACACTAAAAATAATTAGGTGAGATTTTATTCTAGGAAGGTTATAAAAACAAATTGAATGCTCCGTGTGTTCATTTTGGTCATTCTTTACGCCAGATGTTTGGACCCATGTTCGCATTTTGGCAGGGAACATACGCGTCGCGATGAGGCGTAATGGCATTTGATTGTCGATGATTTGCTAGGAAACAGAGCAACATCTAATAATAGGTCTCACTGAGTGTTCTGTTGAATGGATACTGTTATCGTTATAGAACACGGTGTATATACGCGTGTTCATTTACTACAAGAGATGGGTCATCCTATGATTTGATCCTATTGAAGTTCTTAGGCCGGAGAGCTGGACACGACAGGCGATATTCGAGATGCCTTCCCTTTGAGTGATGACGTCCTTAGTATTAGAGTGGTAGCACGCGCTACTCTCAATTACCTCCTCACATTGCCGCAAGCGCACACTGTCGTGTCAGACAGCGACGCGTGAATGATCTTTTTTCTTTTTTTCGTGATTGTTGGTGTGCAAAGATCAATTCTAGTGGAATTTTAACAGCTGAGTCATTCATACATGTTCTGTGACTAACCAAAAGATCATCCCTCTCACAATGTGCTTGATACCTTTTTTTATGCTCCAGTTCTTTTTCTATTTTTTAATGAAATGTGTCACAATTATTTAGAAGGCCATGACTTATAGCAATCAGGAAAATATATAACTAATTTATTTATACGTTGTTGTTGCCAAATATTTCATAACGAATATTTTTCTAGCGGGTGTCTTTTAATTTATTGTTTACCATTGCTTACTTTTAAAAAAAATCTTCTACTTTAACTGTATTATGAAATTGAGATCTCCGATTATAAATATAGTATAATCTTATTTCCTTCTCCGCAATCATTTGTAGTATATTTTGAATTACGGGACTTAGTGAACAATTAATCCTGTAGTCATCTTTAAACTATTATCTAAATATACATTTTTTTTCAGATAGATTATAATGTATGGTAGATAATAGGTAGAGTAGTACTTGAGGTAGATTAATGTTATTGACAATATAGTAAAAATTATAAACATTTTCTATATTGACAAATAAGATGATGTAGAGAAATGTACGCATATTAAGAAGAGATTTAACACGCGTAATAGCAAACATGCACACTTGCATCAGGTTTTAGGTCTTTTTATTTATCAAGAAATGGGACTACTTTATAAGTTTACCTAATTTACATAGGATAACGAACAAACTGCAATATTTTTGGAAAGACTTATAACAGTTTACGCTATCATTACTTTCCTGACAGCTGACAAAAAAATCCAACCTGTCACTCATCGTCACCAGCGCAGCCAACCGGTGGTCACGCGCAACCTGCTTGCGGCGGTGGCGTCTCTATGGAAACGCAATCCGGGCGCGTGAATGTCAGCGGCCGGCGCGGATTGGCTCCCGACAATGGGCACGGCCCGACAATGAGCTCTGTAATCCGGGTAAGTAATGCTTCGCACGACCGGGTGATAAATCATCGGCCTACCCCTTCGCCTGCCGTCGCTGGCAGTGCTGTCGACCGCTCGGCAAAGCTGCAGGTGACGGCCCGCGGTCGGCCGGGCGCACCGGAGGGAGTGCTGACTTGAAGACAATGGAACAGCGCCAGGTGCGCTCGCTCGCCGCCAGAAGCGCTCGGAACGCTGTCAGGTGGAAGGCGTGATGCGAAGGAGGGGGGAATGACTCAATTTTGGGAGGATGTCGAACACGTGCGATTAAGGGAAGATTTGTCATTTTAAGGGGTAACCTGAAGACTGGTTGAGTTGACTTTATTTCACCTTTATCTCTTCAAGAGAATGTTTGATTCTTGACAAACGGGAAGAGATGAAATGAAAGCATTTTAATAATATTTTGGAAATTTCATTATAACGTAAATTGCATGTAATTTCAAGTTGAATATAAAGAGTAATGTAATCAAACTATGAGTTCAAAATAAAATTTATGGTCCCCATCCCTCAAAAAATCACGATTTCCCCTGCAATCTTATATAATAAATAAGCCCGTGTTAATAAAACAGTTATACATTAATTTAGAAATTATATGAAGAATTTGTGATAAAGTCATGTTTCAAAAAAATTGTTCCATTTTTTCAACAAACCAACCAAATTTTATGTACGTACACGAGTTTATTAGATTGTCATTCTTATAAATTATACTTATGACAACAAATCATAGAGGGAGGATACATTTTAGGGTGTTCACTTAATCCAAAAAAAATTCCGTATTCACGTATACCATTAATTTGATATTTATTACAGTACAAGAATCGAGCTCCACCCTCCAATATTCTGGTTGATATTTTTATCTATTATATGTTATAGAAATGTTACTTGTACATCTATTTGGTTGGTAACATTTACCGCAATTTTCCACTATTCATACTGTACGTACAACTTTACACATTGTGCAAGAATTTTTAAATCAATTATATCTTCTGCATTAACAATCGTTTCTACCAAAAAGTGAAGAAAAATATATTTTAATTTCAAATTTTCTTTTAAACTGTTACTTTTGAGGTGTAATGTAAGAATTGGATTGAACTAGGAGAAAAGCAAGGAGATGAAATATGGAACGTTGCTGAGTGAATTCCGGCAAAACAGTTGGAGTATGATTGCAGAAAGGAGACGCTATCTCTGCAAGAGACCTCGCGGGTGCTGTAGAAAGCACGTAAAGAAAAGGTGGTGACGTTTGTCTCTTCATATCCGCGAAAGAATTGCGGCTCATTTGTCTTCTGCGTGAATCTGCTCACCGCGACTAGATTCTTGGAGGCGGTCATCTACCTCTGTCACCACTCGGATATGAAACACTTTGCTTTCTTTCCGTCCGGGTCAAGGATCTGTTTGCTATTCAGGGGAGCAAAAGTGTTCTTCTAAAGAAAAGAAAATAAGATTTTCAACACAAATGACTATACAAATACTTATAAATTGTATACCATTTTTTAATGAAATATAATAACATTCTATTGGTTTTTATTTTTTTATATATATTTTTATACCTTTTGGCGAGGTTTGGANGAGAAAAGCGTTGCACCAGGGAGAGGGAATTGGGAAGGAGAGATGTTCGGTTGCTGGGGAACATCTGTCTGGAACAGGTGAGGGAAACCCCAGCTTATAAGTATTTACCCTTCTTTCCCCTACCATTGTAAAGTAATAGTGAAACATGGAAGTCCTTACAAATATCATTTTCTGTTAGGGGATCGAATCGTAATCTCTCATCTAAAATATATAGTTTGCTTTATAAATTGTTTAAAAATTCAAAATGGTATAACCAGTATACAGGACGCCTATAAATGCCACTACTTATGCATATCTACCCTGGTGCTCGAGAGAATGAGATCGTTAAGTGAACCAACATTTAGTCTTATTTTTACAGCTTGTATTTAATTTGACGTGTTAATTAGTATATTTGGGTCAAATATTGCTATTGAATTTTAAATCAGTTTCCCCAACCGATTGAGCTCAAATTTGGAACAAGCATATAAACACGATGACATACATATATAAACACGATGAAACATTTCGTGCACATTGAAAAAGAAAAGGTTTTTTATTTATTATTTTAAACATTTTTATACTGTTCTATAACGTTAAGTTTGTGAAGATAGGCCCTACTGAAAAAGAGTAAGTACATTATACTTAATGTCTAAATTAAAATAAAAAAAAGCATTTTCTAAAAAATACAAGCCATAGAAAAACATAGGAATGAAATACGGGAGAATGTATCAGTATTCACGAAAACGTTTTATGTGAACGGAATTAGGCGTGAGTGTCATCATCGTAGTTAAGCTTCCGAAATACAACACGTGCAAGTTTAAAGTGAGCCATTTTTGTAAATGTGAAATTAATTATCAGAAATTCTACTAGCAATTTGATAATAATAATAATAATAATAATAATAATAATAATAAATTTATTGTCAAAAACGCAGTACAAACTGCGTATGACCACCTGGAGGACAATAAACTAATTTACTATCCGGAAACATGCAAGGGACCATCCCATCAATTCCGATCAAGGGCCCTAAGGCAGAGGCGGATTCAAAAATTTCAGCAAAAGTTCCTAGATAAGATAAAAAGTTAGCTGCGAGTTATAATACATATATTATGTCAATATGTTTGTATACATTTAAATATCTTCATTATTATCCTAGGATGCGATTTGTTCTTCCGGATTTTAACGAGAATTACTTATTGAAGCATATGGATCTAACTGCGCACTATGTGACACGCTATTTTTCAGCTAATATCTTTGTCGTTTTTTCAAAGCGCTAAGGATTCTCGTTCCCAATTTCATAACACTGGCGGTTGCGGATATTAAAGATGAAAGTTAATTCTTATCGGGGTTTCATGGATATAATAAATTGAAAATTTTGTGTGATTTTAAAGATAAACTCCCCCCAGGGGACTTACATCTAGTAAGTACATGTTTGGCAAACATGGGACCCCGAGCTGAGTCTGGCATTACTTCCACTTACTTGTGCTAGACTCCTTCCTTTCTCTTTCCTGACCTCCCTTGGTTACCTCTTGTTCTTTTCGATCCCGACGCTTTTAAGGCTAGGGTATCTTTCCTCAGGGACTCCTTATCTAGGGAGACGTGGGTGGCATCTATGGGACCTGAGCTGTATCAAGCATTATTTCCACTTACTTGTGCTTGATTCTCTTACTATTTTCTTTGCTACCTTTCTTGGTAAACTCTTGCTCCCTTAGACCCCGACGCTATTAGGTTTCGAGGGCTAGGGTGTGTCTTTTCATCCTTCCTTCAAGGTTTACTCTCTACTCTTCTCTTTTTTCACTCTTCTTTTCTGTGGTTTCCGGCCTCAGAATATGAGAACCACGGGTTCTTTCCTCCCTGTCGTAAGAGCCGACTAATGGAAACACTTGGTCCCTGGCCAATGGCTGGATGGGCAGATGAAATTGAATACAATTCAATGGCCAGAAAGGCAGATGAGCCATACCCTATGACTGGGTAGCAGCGGTCATAGTACCGACTGTAGGTAGAGACGAAGACGTCAGTATAGCTACAGATTGGAAAGCATGAGGCGATCGTGGAAACCATGATATCGACTCTTGTACTGCAATGTGGCAAGCTCCGGATTAGCTACCACATTATTCATCCTGGTCCCACACGACCATATCCACTTTTATGAAACATGGCAGTTCCTTTATCAGAATATTCCGAAGTAAAATGTCCACGCTCGTATCTTTGGGTGGACACTTTTAATGGTGAGCCACGTGAAATTGAAGTAATAGAAGAAAGAGGAAATATCCAGGAGAAAAAGAAAACACCAATAATGAAGATTGCAACATGGAATGTGAGAACAATGAATAAAGAAGGAAAACTTGAGAACCTTAAACATGAAATGAAGAAAAACCAAATAGATCTGATGGGACTAGCGTAGATAAGGTGGATTGGAGAAGGAGAATTGTTAACAGATGAGTACAAGATGGTATACAACGGAGGAGATAAGAAATATTGTGGTGTGGGATTTATATACAAACGGAGTCTGGACAAATATGTTACAAAGTTAATACCCAAGAGCGAAAGTCTTTGCCTCGAAAATGAAGAGTGATCCGGTAGATACGGTAATCATACAGGTATACATGCCAACATCTGAACATACCGACGATTTTGTGGATGAAGTATACAAACAAGTAGAAGAAATAATTGATGAAAATGGAAAAGGTCAAGTAAGAACAATAATAATGGGAGATTGGAATAGTGTGGTTGGAGAGGAGAGTGTTCATGGCATAGTTGGAAAATATGGATATGGAAAAAGGAATGAAAGAGGAGAAAAACTAATAGAATTTTGTAAACAATATGATCTCTGGATATCAAATACTTGGTTTAAACAACATAAAAGACGGCTGTACACATGGATGAATCCAGGAGATAGAATGCGATTTCAGATAGATTACATCTTGGTTAATCAAAGGTTTAAAAATAGTATTAAGAAAGCAAAGACTTATCCAGGAGCTGATGTCAACTCAGACCATAATCTGCTTGCTATTGAAATCAGAACAAGATTGAAACATGTGAAGAAAAGAACAACACCAAAGAAGTGGAATAATGAAAAGTTAAGAACAGAAGGTGGAAAACAGTACAAACACGAAATCGAAGAAAAACTGAAGAGCAATATCGCTAAAGAAAATGTGAAAGAGGATTGGAATGAAATGAAAAATGTCATCTTGGAATCACTAGAGAAAAATATTGGAAAGAAAACAGATAGAACAAGGAAAGAATGGGTAACACAGGAAATGATACAGAAAATGGAACAAAGAAGAATGTGGAAAAGAGATAAAACTGAAAATGGCAAGAAACAATACAAGAAACTTAATAACGAACTAAGAAGAGAAACGGACAGAGCAAGAGAAAAATGGATGGAAGAACAATGTGAAAAAGTAGAAGAGCTAGAAAAATACAACAAAACTGAAGAAATGTATAAAATAGTGAAGAACTTAACAAAAAAGAAACCAAAAGCGATCTCTAAACAAGGAATGATGAGGAAAGATGGAATGATAACTTCAGATGTCGAAGAAAATAAAGCAATTTGGGTTGAATACATCAAAGAACTGTATAAAACGGAAGATAATCAAAAAATGAATGAACTAGAAGATGATGAAGAGAATAGTGGAAACAGATCGGAGAACATAGAAGAGTGGGAAGTAAAGAAAGCAATCAAAGAACTGAAAAATAATAAAGCACTGGGTTGTGATAATATACCATCGGAAGCACTGAAGGCATTAGGACCTTGTGCCATAACTAGAATTACAAACATAATCAACAAGATTTACAACACCGGAATATGGCCTGAAGAACTTTTGAAAACCATTCTAGTACCCTTACCAAAGAAGACCAATGCAACACAATGTAAAGACTATAGAACCATCAGTTTTATATGTCATCTAACTAAAACCATAACAAGAATTATATTCAAAAGGATTGAAGGAAAAATTGAAGAACATTTAGGAGAAGATCAGTTTGGATTTAGAAAAGGGAAAGGAACAAGAGATGCAATGGCGTGTATGAGAATGCTAGGAGAAAGGATGCTGGATATGAACAAGAATGTGTACGTGTGTTTTATAGATTGGGAGAAAGCGTTTGATCGAGTGGAATGGAATATATTGCTGAGAGTATTGAAAGACATTAATCTGAACTGGAAAGATCGCCATCTAATTAGAGCACTTTATAAAGGACAGAAGGTTGTAGTAAGAGTAGATGAAGAAGAAACAGAAGAAATAATAATTGGAAGAGGAGTTAGACAAGGATGTTGTATGTCACCTACACTCTTTAATCTGTATGCTGAAAAACTTTTAGAGGAAGCATTAAACAACACGGCAGGCATTAAAATTGAGAATAAACGCTTAAGAAATATTAAATATGCTGACGACCAAGCAGTGCTGGCTGAATCTGAAGGGGAATTAAAAATAATGATTGAACACATAAATGAAGCCGGAAAAAGATATGGAATGAAGATCAATATAAGTAAGACTAAAGTTATGAAGATAGGAAAAACGGATTCAATAATACATATACAATTAGAAGGTCAAGTGCTAGAACAAGTGAAGAGTTTCAGATATTTAGGTGGACTTATACGAACAGATGGAAGTTGTACTGAAGAAATCAGAAGTCGAATATGTATGGGAAAGATGGCATTTGAAAAGATGAAAGACCTACTGACAACAAAAAGAATACCATTGAAGTTGAGAAAACGATTTTCTAAATGTTACATTTGGAGTGTGGTACTGTATGGAGCGGAGACGTGGACATTAAGAAAGAAAGAAGAGAAATATCTGGAAAGCTTTGAAATGTGGGTGTGGAGAAGAATTGAAAACATCAAGTGGTCAGACAAAATAAAAAACGAAGAAGTACTTAGAAGAGTTGATGAAGAAAGAATGATTTTGAAGACAATAAAAAACAGAAAGAAAAGTTGGTTGGGTCATATATTGAGAAGAGATTGTTTACAAAAGAAAGTAATCGGAGGAAAAATAGAAGGTAAAACATCACGAGGGAGAAGAAAATTTGGTATGTTTACAGATATTGCACATGGAAGAAGCTTTGAACAGTTGGAAGAGGACGCTCAGGATCGTGAAGAGTGGAGAAGGCTGTGTTGATACCTGTCTTCAGACAGATTTACAAATAATAATAATAATCTTTCATTTTTCTCTTTTTTGTGATCCCTCTCATTTTTTGTCCTACCCCTCATTTTTTGTCCCCCCCTCATTTGTTTGTCAATGTTTTGATATTTGGTTTTGATTTATGTTTTGGTATGTTGTAAATCAGGAGAGTTTTTAGTGGGTATGGTTGAGTCATTCAGCGAGTCCCACACGCGGGGAGAGTCATGTTGGTTCTCCCTAGTGCGTAACTGCATTTTCCCTACCTGTACGAGTTTTTAGGGCTCCAATGACCTTAAATGTCGACATAAGCCGTAAAACCCACGAAAAAACAAAAAATTAAAGACAAACTCGGGAGCAAGTATGTCAGATGGGGAAGCAAGTATGTCTGAATCAGAGCCATTGAGTACTATTTACTTCTGGAATTTTATCATTTTGTGTAAATGTATGTCATAATGAATGGTTTAGGATTTATTGAAACTGCACGAGAATACAAACACAAATAAGTTGAAACTTTCACAAATTCAGAGGAAAATATTACAATGTATCATTCCTCATTACTTACATTATGGTATGTATCACATCTGAACTAAAATGAAATATATCACTTTTACGTAGTTTCCATAAAAATAAAACAGTTCAGAGTTTTCGATTTATATGTCAAACGAGACTTACTTAAAATTATATGAGTGATATATATTTTCTATTTCAAACGATATCGTATAATTTTATTTAAAGTAAAATTTAAAGTAAAATTTTTGTCACATTTGACGGGTCGAATGAGCATTAACTCGTACCGAGTAATTCTAAAAATATATTATTGTGTACCTCATTATTTTCATGACAAACGATCCTCAAGTTCGTGAAAAACATCTTGCAAGAAAAAACAGCTAGAGGTAATGTCTCTCAAATTTTCTTAAATTTTTATAGAAAATGTTGAAGTTCTAACCTTGTGATTCCATTCCATTCTGAAGTTCTATTTCCATTCTGGAGAATACATTGGTGCACTGGGATGTGAAGACGCTGCTATTAGAACTGGAGAGAAAGCACCATAGAGCTAAGCTACCTCAATGACGCGGCGCGTTGGGGCTAATAAGGACGACGTAAAGTTGTGAAATGGAGTAGTTAGGAGGCGGAAAGCTTTAGGATTCAGACATTGGAGATGCTCTCACTGACGTCCATCCTCACTAAGAGAGGTAACTGAGGACGTGACATAAGTTTAGGACCGGGAGAGGTATATCCAGGAAATGGGGACGGATGGGTCTCCAGTATATGGTGAACAGTGACGAATCGAATGAGGTTATAGGGGACACGTACTCCTCCCAGATGAGATAGAAATAGTTATAATAAAATGAAGTTTTAGTTACTTCGAAAAAAAATCAGTATGCCCTTTGAATGCAGCGCCGAAAGTAAAAATTTGTCTAAAAGCACGAAATATTTCAAAAAGTAATTTTTCTGGGATATTTATGAGAGCTGTAATTTACGTCAATGCGTTATTTATGGGACGAAATGTCTTAAATTTTAATTTCAAGAAGTTAATTTTAAAATATTCTGGTGGAGGGACCCGCACATCCTGGTATTTATCGGCATTGACCCCTCCCTAAATAAAATTCTGGGTCTGTCCCCGATGGTGCAATACGTGGCTAAGAAAGTCACATTCTCACAGTGATGGCTGAAAAGTAAACCGATGTTTAGTGTAGAAAACATCGTAAAATAAGGTTTTTCGAAATGTAAAAACACCTACCATTTTCCAATCATATTAATGGTTTTGTCCATTTCAAATCGTATCAATGGTTTCTTCCATATAGTAGTATTAGTCAGATCTATTACTCTTCACAATCGATAAAGATCTAGTGAAAACTGATATTTTACAAAACTCGTGACCATTTCGTCATTAGTACGGAAAATTCTCATATATGTAAATAAAAGTATACCGTAAATCGGAAATGCTTTAGTTATATTAGAAACATTAATATGACGTAGGAATATTATCTCTTGGAGCTGTGTTATTGGTGCAACTCGATCTATCGTTATCTGATGATAATTATACAACTATAATTTAAAAATTTTGTCAGTTGAATAATGTCATTGAAAAAGGGTTGACAAGAGACATGACGTAATACTTTTTGGAACTAGCTAAATAATGGATGGCTAATGCACTCATTCAGTAGTAATGATATTGACAAGATCTGAATTTGGTTGGAATATAACCGAAACTGTGGCAATTTGTGTTTTCCTTTGTTATTGGAATCCTATTTGAAATCCTGTCGAGTAGTAGTACCTTTCCTGCATTATATTTTATTATTTACATCACTATTTATTGTTTTAAATTATAATACAATTACTTTATCCTGCGTTGTGAGAAAAACTATTTTTTTGATGCATTTATGAAAAACGGATTCTTCAAGACCTTTTATTATAGAAAATAAAGAGCTACTCATATCACTTACTTTTTTTACTGTCCAAGAGCGAATTGTATTATGGTACAGAATCATTGTTACGTACACTATAGAAGAATTATTCGGAAATACAAATCTCTTTTAAAATAAGTACTGATGTGCCCTGTTCCATTTATAAACATAGTCAACGTTAATAAACAATCAAAGAATTACGACATTTAACGGACAAATGATATATACCTTATATTTGATAATTTAAAGCTCACAACTTTTCGACTTGACGACTACTGCAACATAAAGGTGACACGTTGTAAGCTTTAAATCACCAAATGTATAGTGTTCGTTTGTTAAAATCATAAGTCTTTGATTATTTATTTAATTTGATTATATAACGGACGTTAATTGTAGTGGAACAGTCAATATAAATCAAATATTAATTTTAGTAACGTGAAAAAAGAAATTCACAAAAATTGGAGATATTTTTTTACTCAAAATTTACGTTTGTTGTTGGTCCGTGTTTGTGCATCATTTCTGAATTAATCTTTAATCTCATCAAGAAAAAGCTTCCATGAGAAAAAAAAAGCAATTACAAATTCCTAGGACCTAAAATCTCATCATTAATTTTCAATAGATAATTCTCATGTACAGGACTCTGTGTCGCTAGCAGACTTTTGCTGAATTATCAGTGGAATGCATTTTATGTTGATCCGTCATATCACTCGAAATTCGATGCTGTACAAAAAGAGAGCACTTTGATTGTTCCGAGCACCAGTCTAGCGTATTTAAAGTTGATTTGAAAGGGTTTTGTACCCATGCCGTAATTTCTGTATCATTGGTATGTTTAACACAAAAATTCTGCCGGAGGACAATCAGCCAGAAGATGTGAGGAGCTGGAAGCAGGATCCTAAGAACAGCGTTTTTCACAAGTGTGAATGCAAAGAAGATCACTTCAATAAAAAATACACCTATTGTTGAAGCGGAATTAATCTCATTAGAGCTTATAAAAAAATAAGATTTTATTGTCGTGAAGAATTTCCATTGCCTCGCCAATAATAAGTTCAATCAAGAAATAATTCACACTATTTATAATGTGAATGTTAAATAAATGTTTCAATATGAAAAAATGAGCATAAAACAAATTTTATAAGATACAATACGTATTTTTCAGTCTTCTTCTCGTTGCTCGTAAAAAAGCAGCCCTAAAAATATACAATAAAAAGAAACAAATGAAATACCATCTTATTCGACTGTCAAGGTCGAGCTACCGCCGCGCTCTCTGACGCAGGAATTCTGAAATATTTCCTTCGAAAGCTAATAATCTTGAGGCCGGTCACTGGCGCGCCCTGGTGGCGTAAGTTTAAACTATCCTTTTGCGAGGGAATAACAACTTGGATAATTTCGCTGTTTTCACCACGGCTCCTAGCCGGTTACTGAAAAATATACTGTTATATCTTCAAGGCGGGAATGTCAATTTTGCAGAACTGCGCCGGCGCAACACGCCCTGGTTAGCAAGAGTTGGCTGAACGTCTCAGGTGTACTTAATCTGTTACCTGCACGATCATTTCGAAACAGGTAGATTGGCGAGTCGAATCAGTCTTTATCCACAACTTTTGTTTGGATAGTGTTGTTTAGAGGTTTTATTTAAAAGTTAACATTACAAGATAAAATAGATTGGTTAGCAATATTTTGTAATATTCTTGTTTAAGTTGTTCATTGAGTCAATGCTTACAAAACTGAATATTTTTCATCGTTTATATATTATCGTATTTAATTATTAAAATCTGGTTGCTCTACATTTGCACTGGTTGATTATCACAATATTACAAATAATCTCAGAGTTTAAGGATATTCTCATATTTCATTTTTATGCATTACTAATAATGTTATTAGTGCCATATTTTCGAATCAATCATTGTTTATTATAATATATGTAGTAAATCAAAGCGCCTAAACACCCCTTTATTGTTTTTGAAATTTATTATTAGACAAACTGGAGCAAAAAAAATGACGACCAGAATACTGTAAATTATATAAGTACACAAAAATTTATTTCTCCATCCATATATTTCTCTCCTGAATTAAGTTCAAAAAAAAAAAAAGAATCAAAATTGTGTGAAATATTGCCAATCAAATATAGAAGGAATTCCACCACGACTTGCCGGGTACACTACTACCGGGTACCCATCAATGAAGCCTATGCGACTAGCAATGATGATAATGATATCACTTATTGTTTTTAAGGTATATTTATTTCTGTTTGATAATAAGTTCAATATATATGGTCAATATATTTGGTTAAAATTTAAGAACATAATATTTAGGAGTATTGAAAACTTTATACCAGATAAAAAAATTAAAAACAATCCTGACCCCGAATACTATAATAATTACATTAGACGTTCGAAAGCCAAAGTAATAAAAGAGTATAAAAATCGAAAGAAAGGGACTGACTACCAAAATTATTACAAATTCCTCTTTAAACACTAATGAATAACAAAGAAAAATGCTCAGGAGTATTTTTTACACAAAATTTTCAAAAAAAAGACAACTGTTGGTCGCAATTTTATAAATACCTAAAAAGACGGATAGGGAATAAAGAATGTTCACCCTCTATTAAAAAACAATGGTGTAATCTACACAGGATAAGGCCTCAGGATAAGGCCAATGTTTTCAATTCACATAACTCGTCGATTTTTGGCAATTCCTCTCTTAACGACAGTTTAAATTTTACTGTTCTAAATAGTAGAATACTGCGACAGTGAATTTCTAAGATAAAGAATAAAAAATCTATCAGTCACAACGAAATTCCAGAGGATTTACTTAAACTCGATGGGGAAGCAATGATTCCGTACCTAGTCAGGTTTTTTGATATTACATTAATTAATTTCATCATTACCACGGGTCTGGAAAAGGACAATCGTGGAACCAATTCACAAAGGAGGTGATCGTTAGTAATTATCGACCAATTACCTTAACCTCCGTAGTATGTAAACAGATGGAACGTATTATTGCAGATTATTAGAAGAATACTGGGGAAATAAATAAATTTCCACATCCTGCCCAGCACGGTTTTAGATCCGGGTACTCATGTGAGAACCAACTTATTTCCGTTTGCCAGGACTTAGCTAAGTACCTTGACGAGGGAGGAAATAATGGATGCAATAGATATTGATTTATCAAAAGCGTTTGATTAAGTGCCACATGACCGTTTTCTTAGCAAAAATCGCGAAGTCAGAGATTGATCCGCGTGTTGTCAAATGGATTTGTGAATTTCTCCGGGATCGCTCACAACAACTTAGAATAGATGGGTGCTCCTCTACAGAAGTCGCGTGACATTGAAGAAGAAATCTCGAGTACCACAGGGAAGCGTTTTGGGTCCATCTTTGATTATTTCTATTTTTAAATATAACACTAAGAAATGAAATCCAGTTGACCTGGACTTTTGTCGTACATTATAGTTACTTCAACTTCAACAATGTGAGTTATAGTTATTATAACGTAATTGTTTGTATTGTTATTAAAACGTCAATATCCACCGGAGTGGAAAATAAATGAAAGTCTGAGGGGAAAATTTTACCACTGAGGGTAAATGAAAACAAGCATTTAAATATTTATAAAGACTTTCTTTTACACAGTATTCCATAGTTTTCATTGCTTTTTCGTAGCTCCCAACGATGCTTAACGAATTCTCTAATTGCAGTCATCCACTTACCAACGTCATACATTTCGCTGCGCCTTCAGTCATTTTTCTATCCTATTGTTTTTTCTAAATATTACTACCATATTTTTGAATTATTTTTCCAATAATCTTTTAGTCTTGAATTACTCGTAACTAGAAATTCTTTAAGAAAAAATTCCAATGTATAGTAGGTACAGTCCACGGCAATTAAGGGCTTACTTAGTGGCACACAGGCTCTCAGACCCACTAATATAATATATTGTATTTTTATTTCAGTTCCCTTTGTAAATAAAACCCATTTTAATTAGAATTGACTTAGTATTTGACATTTGAGAGTAGACAATATTTGTGAAGTTGAAATGTAGTACATACACTTGGAATACGTGAGATATACAACTAGAAACTCGTAAGTCCTGGCAACTTTTACGAGTTAAGTTATTGAACTTCAATGTATGAAAACAGTTGTTAGGTATCCCATTGTACGTACATTACATATTTACTTTGAAATTAGTAATTGAATGTGAAAATCTTACAGGATTTACTAATGTTCCACTGAACATCTTTGCGTTGTATAATATTTCAAGACTCAACAAAGTACTTGCTCAGGTTATTTCAGTATATTTGTGGAATCAAGAAACGATAAATCGGTATCAAGAAACGAATCAAGAAACAATCTTGGTAACGATATAAGGAATACTTCCACGAAATACTTGTTCTCCAATACATTGCGATCCTCTTTGCTCTCGTAGTTGCATTAACACAAGGATCATCGTATGAATGTTGATGGACGAATGAGTTAGTATTTACCGTCTGATATCTCCTTCCTTTTTATTCCTTAATGCATATATTAAGTCATACATATTTTTACCACGTAAATGTAATAACTAAACGGTTAAGATTAAGAGAAGATATTTGCATTAAACTTCACCTTAAAATGAAGATGCATCATTGTTATTACTATTATTTTATTATAAAAGTTTTCTTTCTCATGAATAATGATTACTTTATAATAATTCGCTTCTACTTACTATTTATGTCATGCATGAGTCATCGTTTAATGGAGGACGAGTCTCTTTCGGGTGTGTCATTTGAGTAATGACTGGGTTGCCATAGACGTTATTTTCTTGTTTTGACTTCAAACACAAACGATAGTTTCGATCGAATGAATTGACATATTTTGAATGAAGAGTCTAGAGATCAGAAGGAATGTACCAATTACTTCAGATTGTTTTGAAACGAAAGAGTAACACATAATTTTGTCATTAATTTCGACTCATATCGTGATAAAAATGGAGCATCGGATACAATATAAGGGAAAATAAATGTTTTAGAGAACATAGGCTCCTAATTTGTTATCCATCTATCTAAACGTATGAAATAAAAGACAAGGAATGAAAACATCACTTATGTCACAATTCCTTTCAAATGAAAATGTCGTATTATCTTCAATGGAAATTGCCTTCTTCAGGAAATTGCCTTAAATGAATTAGTAAATACAAACAAAGAAATTAGTAATTTTACGAACATCAGAACGTAGTACTTATTGCGCAGTGTAGAAAATATTTGGAGAATATTTTGAAATATATTCATTAAAATCTCAATATTTTAATATTTAGAATCTACATAAAATGTATTTGCTATAAAATTAAACGAGAAAAAATTCTAAAATTTACCCTCTTCTTTCTTTGTAAGAGTCATCTAAAGACCGTGTGCCAATTTGAATTCTCAGAAAAATATACTTTATTCCAAAATTCTTTCACTTGTGACTATTTTTCCTTGCTTCGTACCACTTACAACTTACCGTCTTCACCCTTCTTCTTGAAATCTTCCCATTCCTAATATATATTATCCAAAATAATATAATATCCAAAAACCTTTCTTTTGCACCTTCTTTCTTAATGTCCTTTTTTCTTTTTAAATCACGTTTGACATCTTGAATATAGCTTACTTCGTTTTTTTTATATTCTTGTATTTTAAAATGATATTTTTAACTGGCTTCTTCATCTATTGTTTTTATTTTACTGTGAGAATTTGGTTGAATTCCACATAAATTAATACATGTGCTCTTAGATTTTAAATACTTTTTTCTTGTGTAATTTCAGGTATTTTAAATTTTGAAATTGTATTTATTAATAGACGAAAAGAACATTTAAAGACTTTTTGTAGAATACAACTTTCTTGGTGGTACTTCATTGACCTCATGGATATATCCGCTATATCAGACTCTACAAAGCCTCTTTGATGGAAATATCGTGGATCACGCGAATTTTTCCTCGAACTTTCAAAGAGATTCTTGAAATTATACTATTACCCCGAAATCAAGTGCACGAACTCTCCTCACGACAGCAACAGAAAGCAAATTTCATGACCCCATCCAAACGCAATTGCTCTACAAAAAAGAGTTGCTGCAGACCTTCAAAGGGCAGAAGCCTTTGAAGAAGGGAAAGGAAATTGGCGGTAAGGAAAGACGCGGAGTCTACGACGATAAATCGTTCTTTCTCCTCTATTATTTACTAGAGGCGGCGATGTTGGTGGCGCGGTGCACACTGACTCAGACGAAGCGCGTGTTAGGTAGAGTCCTTTATAAGAGAGAGAAACGATCTGGACTTCGCGTTGTCTGACTGCAGAAACACTCCTTCAGAAAACTACATTTCGCAAAAAGGCTGACAGAAAATAGGGAAATAGCACTCATTGGGGATAAGACAAACAAATACGATGAATTTGCAAGAAGAAAAATAACACAATAATTAATCAGCGTCGTCAAACTCGATGGGAGAAGACTTGTAAAGGCAGAAGAACATATGTGTACATCCCTCAAGTGACTTTCAAAGAGAGGAATAAAAAATTGTTTAAACCAAACAAGATTTTGATGGAGTTTCTCACAGGCCATGGCAATTTCATCACATATATACAGAGGATTGAAAAGGATGTAAAGTCGATTTTTTTATGTGGCAGGGGTGAAGAAAATGAATACCATGTACTTTGGGAATGTGATTTTTATGGCGAGGAGCGAACAAACTTTCTTGTATATTATAAGCGTATAGACACTTTTGATAGCAAGAGGAAGGAAAAATTAATGGAAGTGAAGTCAAGTGACAGCTGTGACAGCTCTTATGATATCATTGCACTGAGACATAGTCATTCTTCATTGATGTAGTACAGATGGTAATTTGCGTGTAACCAACGAAAACAAAAACAAAAAGGGTAACCACTTTGGTCTCCGTTATGTGCCAATTAGATGACGATGCGCGATTGGATGACTCACCGAAGTATGAGAATCTATTCGGTATTCCTTGGAATTTTTTTTTTTTCAAGGAGTCGTCTCTCTATATATAAGGGACTCTAGCGTTAGGTATAAGGGTTAAAGAGAAGGAGGGTAAGACGGAGATACGCGCGTGTGTGAGTGAAAAAATTGCTTTTGCCACCGAGCAAACCCATCACCTGCGCTGTCGTGAGTGGTCACTGGGATCGGACGATCCATTAACCCTGTCACGATGCTTTCCTCAGAAAGCCTCTGCCATTAACCAACTCACACTTCACATAAGAGGCACTTCTGTTTTGAAAACGCTGAGGGCAACTAAAAACATTTCTGAGCTAATAATTAATCGCCAACAGATATAAGAAACAGAATTCAGAGAAAACGGTCTATAATGGATGTAAAACAGATATTTTATTGTTTTAAATCCTCACTTCTTTGTTAACATTAATTTTCAAAACAATAATTATGAATACGTGCACAAATTTATAGTGAAATGGTATATTTTATGAGTTCTCTTACATTGTTATTGATCAACCATCATTTATTATAGTGCATTTTTGTTGCGTAATGTCACTACATCTAGATATCAAATTGAGTGACGTGATCTTTTAGTGAAATCTCAGTTAATGAAGCATAGTGTTTAGAATAGATTTGTTCAAAAACAATATTTGGATAATTTTTACAGCTTTTTGTTTTATGTTCCCAAATACATACCTCATTAAACCTTCTGTAAATTTAGTTCATATAGTATTAAACAGATACATAAATTATTAAATGTTTCCTCGTTTCTTTGAATGTATCATTCTACGTATTCATCTAAATTTTATATTTGTTGTGATGGGTATTGAAATGTAAGATTGTCCTTTTATTCGACTAACATGTCCCAACAAATAAAATTAGATTCCATTTATTTGATAAAATGCTCTTTAATTTTAGAATTTTATCCTACAAATCTTCTTCAATTCCTTATTTTTTCGAAATCAATCGAGAACAAAATAGATGAAGAATAAAACATTTATTAAACTAAAAAACAATTTGCTTAACAACTATGTTTTTATTAGTTCTTCGTATTATTGTTTTCAATCGACTCACCCGTGTCACCAGTAATTGATCCGCAGGACCCAATTTGTGACTTCACACAAACAAACACGCCGGTGAGATTCACTCTCAGACAGTTTTAGTACTTTACCCAGAGCAAATTCTATTTATGGGCATCCTCAATGAATTGTTGTTATTCGAAATCTTACCGAGAAAATTTGGGAAGATTGTGTATTTTAACGTTGTCTTGTATACCTAATATGAGTAAAATTATGATTGCGACCAACATTCAGTCTAGAGCTATGCGGTGCAAAACTTTATTGGAGTATGAGTTATTAAATATTATAAGATCGTGTAACAACGTGAGGTCATATTTGTATGTGTATCAATTTGATGCGATTTTTTAAAGTATTATACTGAATATTACTTAGGAGTAGATGATATAGACATTTCATATATTCCTCGTCGATCATCTCGCATGTCTCCTAATCCCCTCCTTCATTCACCGCTACGTCTAACCCCTTCGGCATTTCCGTCTCCTCTAGTGCCGCCGACATTCCCGCAGTCTCGTACACGGCCTCAGGCGCGCTGATATCTCATAATTACAGCGGTATTTAATGGACTACCACCCCGCCACTGCCAACTGCTGCTGCAAGCCTCCGGAGTAGGCGAGCGGGCGGCAACGGTCTACTGCCACCGGCATAATCCCCGCTATGCCTCGCTACGCCCCGACACGTCCCGCCACACCCTGCTGGTTCCTTGGTCCTTCGCCACGCCTCCGTCTCATACACTCCGCCTTCACTGCTGCTGCTTTTACCTTTATCTTTCTCGTTCCCCATTAATTCTTCATATTCCCTGAGGCAACTTCGTCACGTACTTCTATGGCTCCCGTTTTGCTCTTGTCGTCACGTTTCGTGCCAGAGCTATCATCTCAATTTCGCCGCTCTTTCTGCACTCGCGTATTTGTTTTTCTCGTCATTTGGGTGCTGACACTGCGCTCAAGAATTGTCTTTTCGCTTTGCTCTCATTGAATCATCTTCACTTTCCCGCTTTGCAATATGCTTGAAGATCGTATGACGAACGAAATGGCGATGCTAAAATTCTATTTTATTCACTCCGTTTAATTCATTCCCCTGAATTTCAATTAGATTAATACCTTCCTTCTCACATACTTTGTAGTAATGTAAAGTTGTATCTTACTGTGTGCTTATCACTTTTGCATTATTTACTTCTACAAAGTTTCCCATGTCTGAATTATATCTCTCTCTTTTATATTTTTCAATCATATTTCAATTCTACCCTTTGGTTCATTCATTCCTAACTAGTTTCATTACTGATTTATANATATTTCAATTCTACCCTTTGGTTCATTCATTCCTAACTAGTTTCATTACTGATTTATATCACGTAGTGGGCTCGAACGACCTAGGTGTTGGCGAGCCCTTAAGACCAGAGAATAAATAATAATAATACCACTTTCATATTTTCCTTCGAATCATTGCACGCATTACCCGCCCATTTTCGCTTAATTTAGGATCTGAGCCACGTGCTTTCTCCCACGTATCCCGTTCTCTCATTTCCCACCCCCTTCCTCCGCCACTTCCCTTTCCGACGCATCCTCAACCCCGTTTGCCATGTCTTCCGCGGCGTGTCCGCGCCTGCGGCTCCGTCGACTGCTGGCGCCGTCTGCAGATCCCTGATTACATCTGCCGCCGACAGAGCGTACCATCTCTGCCGCCTCGTGATCCCAGAGTACTTGAACAAGAATTTGAATATTGAATGAAATTAGTACTGAAAAAGAAATTTATTCGCTCAGTATCTAGTGGCGTTGGAGAGAAAGGAAGCACTTTTTAATCAAGGTTACTTGCTTGTTTCGAATTAAGTAATTAGAGGACAAGTTTTTTAATTGCTTCTCTTATTGGGGACATAAATATGTAAAACCAATTTTCTTCTTTAGAAAATTCAATAATAACGTAATGATTTTTTTCGAAGAGAAGGCATGTAAAATCCGATCTTGGGACACAAATGAAAATGAATTGGATACGTGAGAATAAAGTCTTGCATCTAATTTTCAAATAAAGTGTAATTATATAAACACGTTGCTTCATGTAACAAACAAAATGTTTAACTAATGGTAATATTCTCTGAACTTTCTCAATAATCGTGCTAGAAATTCTTTAGTAAGAAGGATTCTTATTGATGTATGTAATTTAAGTCCTTTTATCTGAGTTTATTTAAGTTCAATCGTTTAAAGAAGAAGAAAAAAATTACTTAAAAAACTGATTAAATCAAAAATATTAGATGTAGTTAATTGTGAGAAATAAATAACGAGCAATAATATAAAAATCAAAACACATCAGGTATAATTTTATTATCATTATTGATTTTTAAATTTGTAATGAATATGACTTCTTTTTGTTTTAATTTCTTTAATTTATTCTACTACATAACTGTGAATCGTGTTCGTACTATAATTTTATTAAATTAGTGATCTGAAAATTATTTTACCTAATTGTGTATTAAGATTAAATTAATAAGAAGTAACTAGTTTTAAATGCCTTGACATCCTTGATTTGATATAATTTGAAATTCAGTTTTATGTTTTATGAAATTAATTATTACTAACATTAGATTATTTTATTGCTTCAACATCATTTACTGTAACTTACTCTGGATCATCATCTCAGTATTTTAATCATTGTAGTATTTTTTTAAAATTATCAACTAGTTCCCACACTGATAAGTCAGGACGTCAAATGTAAAAATTGAAATGGAATGAATAAATTTGTGCTAAAAATTGAAATGGAATGAATAAATTATTTAAATCAAGAGCTGAGTATCGCTGAACTGCTATAGTTAAAAGAAATACAAAAACACACGAAAAAGTTCGTGTGGATGTAAATGATCGAAGTATTACCACAACAAATTCGGCTTTGATCTTTGTCAGTCACGTGATTATGAGAGAATTTGAGGACAATTTCCAAAACCATAACTTTAAAACATCATTAATTTTTTTATAATGTAATTTAGCATGGGAGATGGCAGGAGATAAGGAAAAAATTGATCACATGAAGTTCTGTGATTGTTCATCCTAGTGTTGAGCGAAGTAGTTCTTTCTCCTGCACAACAACTTTTACAAAAAGTTTATGAGTTAAGAATCGAAGGTAAATGCAATTTCTGAAGGTGTGTTCACTGGATTGGCGAATTTTGTGACAGGACTAATGAAGGACGTAGAAGGATAAATGACATTGCATGTCTTGCACCTAGGTTTTTCACAGCGTTTGTGCCGGTGTCTGGGGCTGAATTGTTTGTTGTTACTTAATTTATGAAGATTAGAGGATAACTTATTGAGTAGACGAGGTTTGATGAAGAGGGGCATTGTGGAAGGATTGGAAGCTATGAATTTATACAAGTCTTTGAAAAGTGGTTTAATTTTGTGAATACCAGGGGAAAATGTTGTACACAATTCAGATGACAGTGAATATTGTGAGTTGATAGATTTAGACACTAAGTTTCAGCTAGGAGGTAAAACTCTTTTTTTACCTAATACGTCTACGTCATGTTTTAATCCAAATTTAAGTGCATATTAAACCCACAAAAACACAACAATATCTTCATTTTGATACTTATCACCCTCACCATGTTAAACGTTCTCTTCCCTGTGCCCTATCTATCCGTGTGCATAACATTTGTAATAATCCTTCAGATCTCTATCAGTATTACAAAACTACGTGACATCCTCACTAAACGCCATCATCCCACTGGCTTATTGAAATCAAAAGAATTTTACCTCTTAGTTCAAACTTTGTATCTCCTACTTTTTCATTGACTTTAATACTTTTTTTAATATTCCTGTAAATAATGCCTACTTTACCTACAGCAAATCGTATCTATAAATAACTCTCATTATATATAGTAAATCAGAACAAGCAATAAATAAGCAATGTGCATGTCTCGCTTATTTGAAGATCGTTTCATTCGATGCTTATTATTCACGGAAGGTAAATTCAAATTTCTTCCACTTTCGGCTGCGTGCACGTGTCAGTTTAGATTTCTCTTCCAAAGTTTGAAGAAAGTTCGGGAAAAAGTTTCAGATCATCTACCACTCTGTGTTCATTTTGGGCTGTTTCCGCTTCGTCCTCCAACTTTTTGACTCAAGAGATTGTTTCCGGCATGCAAAGTCTTGAGAAGGTAGTAAAAAAAATATTTCCTGAAAAATAGTACAGATTTTGTGCGTAAGTATACAAGTGCTGTTTTCTATATTTTTTGGTCATTCAAGTAAGGCAACAAAAACTATATAGAAATAAAATAGTTCTAGTTTCAATAAATAGGCGTATATTTTTTATCTTAATTTTAATTGCACAACATCCAAACTTCAATTTATTTTATTTTTTATCATCACCTCATTTTACATTACTTTCATTTATATCTATCATTTTCTTCTTTGTGCTGCAAGATATGACTATTAGAGTTTATAATTCAAAACACTGATCTTGTATTCTTCTCGTTCATCTTTACGTTGTCACTATTCTTTTCACGTTGTTGTCACTACCCGTTTTGTCTCACATGAACATTATAGAAAGTTTGGAGAGAAAAGAGGCTGAGGAAAAAGACAATATTAAAATTTTATTTAAATACTATTGTACAAAATGTAAGGGGAAAATTGCATGTACATCTAGGGTTAAGGTGATAGGGTTCGAATGACCAAACGTGGTGAATGATGGATGAGATAGGAGTTGAACAATGGAAATGCAAACAAAATAATTTAATGACATGAAAGGAAAAGTAGCAAGTAGACCATGGAAATAATGAAATCAATGAGAGAATACAAAACTGAAAATGTAGATGATGCCCTGCGGTGAGGTGGAGCGCTGGGTTGATGTTGATTTGATGACTTGGGTTGACGTGCAGTTCGCGGTCAAAACGATGCTGCGGTGTGGTGGAGCGATTTGACCGTGAAGTAATCTCGCGGGCCGGATGCATGTTGTTAGGCCAACAAGATGAGAGGTAGCCGGCTGGAGACCTTCCAGCAGGAGTCTTCTTTTTGAGCACGAGAAGTTATCGGTGTGGTGCCGAATGATGGAATGTGATGAGATGCTGACTGACCGAGTGAGTTATGGCAAGGGAGGATCGTCGTTCGTTCACACGTCGGGGTTTGCTTGTACCTACGCACTGCTCCCGCGATCGGTCGACCCATAGCATGACGCCACAGGTCGACCTTGTGTCGATCGTCCATCTTGCTCGATAGATTTGATTCGTAATGTCAAGATATTTTAAATTGTTCTGGCTGGGAAACATGGAATACACTCTCGTGGATTCAAGGATAATTTAACAGGCTCTTTTATTAAGAAATAGTTCATAGAAGCTCAACAATCGAAAAATGACACTCAATGAGCACAAAGAGCATCAAGTCCATAGATTGTTCACTTGCTTTATGTTGCTATATCTTATGAAGTCGCAACAACTATCTTACAAAACATGGGTGAAAGATCTTAACTTACAATGTAAGAGGGATTATATTTCCGGTTCGTCAAATCAATGTATACCGTGACAGAAGAATAAAGAAAACCAAAATTAGTGAATTATTAAATTTTGTTGTTTATGACATGTTTTTAATCCCAAATGCTAATTTATGTCTCAAAAAGAAACTGTTTTAGTACCCCAATTGACCACACACTTGTTTTGAAATAAGTGTGTTATCTTGAGAAACAACAAGGAATATAAGAATCCCTGAGAAGTCAGGAGGGATAAACAAATGAATGTGACAAACAGCATGTGAACAACAGTTACATCTGAACTATATTATTTATTATATTATTATTCTTTCCTTGCTAGTTTATTTTTTGCTCTGCGGTAGACACCAATCTACTCTCTGTCTGCAGTGCAAAAATTAATAAGCTAATATCATATTCCAAAGAGTTGCCGTTTATATTAAGTTATAAATTTTAACACAAAAATCTTTATCTTCGCAAAAAGTATTATTTAAATATTAATGAATTATTAGTTTTAACCGAGTAAAGACAACATGAATTATTATTCTAAAAATTTTGTCCATTTTATAATTACGTTCTTACTTTCTGGTTAAAATAAGAATTAAAATATTTAAGCTTAGATAATTTTAATGATAGTGCTTGAATTTGTTTTCATAGAGTTTTTCCTTGCGTGTTTGTGTCTCTTATTACTTTTCTTAGCAACTTCTCATTACCGGCTGGAACTGCTTGACGTGCGGGAATAAAACTTATATGATACCTTTATCATGTTAATAACGTTGTTTCGTGAAGACCAGTACACCTTGAAATCTTCCCTCGCAACATAGTAAAAAAAATGTATATCTGAGGGGAACTGAACTGAAGAAAAAACAAGTTATAACATTAATTTTAAGTTTGTAAATTTATTGATTTAAAAAAAATTGGAACTTTTCCGTTTAGTTATTTCTCTTCTTCTCACTTCTATTCATTTCCCGTGGAGCATGTTTTTTACATTCTTATTCATATGAATCCATTAAAAAATATGAATCCATAGGAATTATTGATAGATATACAGAGAGAGAGAGAGAGGAAGAGAGAGATTTAGATGGCTGTCCGAAGAATGGAAAATAAAAAGTATTATTATTTAACATTGTTCATTTTTCTGTCATTGTATTAATGAATCTCATTAAAATTGTTTGTTGTTTAAGTATAAACATGTGAAGTTACATCCTGTTTCACAGTGTGTCAAAAACAGATGAAACTCTTAAATTATTTTCCTGTTTGAAATTTAACAAGGTACAAAAATATTCAGAGAAAAACAAGGGAAGTGTTCCTTGTAGCCCATTTAGACGTGTATTTTTTCTTCCTTTCTCCTCCTCCTCCTCCAGTTGTTTCTCCTTCCGGCGTGTCAGAGAGTACGTCTCAGTCAAGAGAAGCAGTAGCGTGTCGAGCCCAACGCGCGCTTCACGTTAAGACATCAAGCATTCTATGTTTGCTGGACACGCAAAAAAATCAGACGAGTTAATTACTCTTATTATTGTAAACAATATTAGATAAAATAAAGTACATTATAGGCCAAAAAATAGCAGTTACTTTTCCAGGTGAAATATAAGTAGGTACCATTGTGTCGATATGAAGTATTTGATGAGACCGTCACCACATAGAAAGTTGTGTCATAGTCACCGTAGTTGAAATTGCTGTCTCTTATTCAAGAAAAAATAATTGTACTAATTGTATCATACTTCGAACTAAAGTACTTTTTAAAAATTCGCAGGATAATTTCATATAAGTTTTATTTTCTAAATGAGAAATTCCATGTAGAAAGAGTTAATTTCGTAGAAGAACCAGTTACACGCCGAATAGGACAAAACATAGATAATGCACCAAACATGTAACTCCCTTAACAGTTCATTTGTACTGTATAAGCATAATTTCAGTTTCAACCATACCACCAATTGCATGGGTGATTTTTTTGCATACATGACGTCATCATCAGAAAACAATACGGACGAAATTGACATTTACCAAACATTTCATACATTAATACGTAAAATTTATCACAACCAAATATATTTCTGTGGGGTATGCTGGTAACGGGTATTCTGGTACGCTTAAAAACGAAGCAAATGCTTGTACTCTGGTTTACGTAATGTCATTATAGTTTGGTACGTATGCTTAAAAAGATGGTGTAGCATGTGAAGTATAAGAATCAGATGTTAATAATTTTATTTATTTATTGCTTGGCTCTAGACGTGGTTCACGTTTAATATTAGAAACAAAAACACAATGAAAGTTTTAACAAATTGAACAAAGTTCAAAAGTTATATGTTCTAAAACCTCTTCCCAGTGTTAAATTCAGGCTCTTGGTCCAATTGATCGTTTCAGGTGTGAGGACGAAAAACTCTCCTTGCATTACTACATACATGGAAATGAATCTCACAAAACAACTTGTGTGTTCCCTGATTTGTACGCATGAAGCATGCTCTGTAAAGATGATATTCCGCTTCTACTTAGCATTTACTTCTCATACTTTACTACGAAGAAAAAGGGTGTAGTTTATGCTTCTACTTCGTATTTCAATAAATCAAACGATAGTTCCATTACGTGAAGCAGAGTAAAGGAATTTGATTCACTTTCGTGCGTACATGTCTCAAGTCGTGACTCAATTCTGACGTCATACCACTAATGCCCTGGTCTTTTTTTCCACAATCACGGAAATTTATTCCCAAAAAACGGGCTCATTAAGGTGGACTTGTACTCAAAATGAGTCATATCACTGAGATTACTGTATTTTTTATTATAATTGTTTTGTAACACAACATTATGAATTATAATGATTGAAACGTTACAAACACTTTTTGTAGAACTTTTAAATGTAGTACTTTTTTAAATTACATATAACAATTTCAAAAAAAAATGGCTCATATTAATTTAGTTTTATGTGTACTCAACTTCGGCACGATTGTGTACATCCATCCAGGCCCGGGTTTATTTATCCGGTTTTCCTTCGGGTAGAGGCGGATTTCTTATAGAGGTTCTCTAGGTTTTGTCTAGGGGCGCGTTTATTGAAAGAATAAATCGTGAATTTAGTGTTATTCCAATTCTTATGATTTTCAAACACTATACTCAGAATAATCTATAGTTCGATAATAATTTGTATATGTAAAATATTTTTTTTCATTAAATTACAAACATATTGATATTCTATTAGTATTATAACTCGCAGATAACTTTTTATCGTATATAGGAATTTTTGCTTAAATTTTTGAATCCGCCACTGTCTTAGGGCCCTTGATCGGAATTGATGATATGGTCTCTTGCTCGCTTCCGGAGTGTAAATTAGTTTATTGTCCTCCACATGGGGCACACGCAGTTTCTACTGCTTTTTTGGCAATACAATTTATTATTTATTTACAGAACATTATGAATTATATTGATTTAATTTCTATGTATCTCTTAATAGTATATTACAAACAACTCGCCTTACTCGTGTGAAATGCACACCAGCATGTAAAAACGCAGTGGTCAAGTGCAATGGTTTTGTTATTTGTTCATCACACCTCCGAAGAAGTGAAATATCTTTTCTTGATATCCGGTGACAAATAGATAGAAATGATGTAAAAACACTACGGAAAATTTACTACTTATCAAAGTAAACTTCCAACACTTTATTGATTGAAAAGTTGATCTTTTTGAAAATAAGTGTTTCCTCCGTGAGGCTCAATGTTTTACATCATCAATTATACTTGCAATTATTTCATTTAAATGATTGATTAGATTTTTTCTTTTCTACGTGAATCACAAGTAGTATATGTTACTCTGCTTATTTTTGCCGATTTCAGGTATTTTAGTGATTATTATACTTACGCTTGTGCTACTTTAACAATAGTTTTCTTTGTTTGAATAATATTTCAGTTACTTAGTGCTATTTGGCATAAATAGTTGAGACATTGTTTCTGTAGATTATGTAATATTATTAATCAACATAATGATAGTTACGTCCTGGTGACATCACAACTTTGATACCATCACACCTGTTAAACATCCAGATCACCAATCGCACTCTTTACGCTGGATCATATCAGGATAAAAAACATACTGCACTAAGAGAACAGGTTTGGTTGTGATATCGAAATTCTGTGGAAGGAAAAGATTTCTCCAAACATCTTAACGTCGTAGTTCGGATTCTATAAGTTTGGGATGGCATATCCAAAAGGTTTGGTGAAATATTTCCCTTCCTCTGAATTTGGATCTCTTATCCAAACCAGTTCTCTCAGTGCGTTCACGTTCGTAGTTCACTCAAATTCAGCGTTCACATTGGGTTTCGTCCGTGACTGTCACTCAAACATTTTACTGAAAGTGAGTTTCTACGCTGTCCGTGTTCTTTCCATCTATCCAGCACCGCTTCATGCCGGCTTTTCTGCGTGGGCGTAAGCTGTTCCCCTCGTTCCAAGCAGTTTCTTCGTCTTGAGAAGGAAAGACGGATGATTGTCGTGGGTGACAGCAGCCCACCCTTCCATGAAATTAATCTTTCCGTGTTGTTTTCGATGTTTCACTTCCTAGCACTTCAACACCTACTTGTCAAAAGAAGTCTCACAGAAATATATCAAGAGAAAAATAAAAATGTCAAAAAGTACTCGCGTATTTCATGGTTATACATTTTTTTCGTTATTGATATTATGTAGCTTTCATTTATATTATCATTTACATTTTATTTCATTTTTATTTATACTTGTGTATACGTAATGCAATGACCGTTGACCTAATATTGTGAAGCAAAGAAATGTACTATTGAGGAAACTACAAGTATTATTTGTGAGTGACTAAAAGGATTTTTGAGTTGACTGGAAAGATCTGTATATAATAGATCGAAGAATTTGAATAGATCTAAGAATAAGAAAATGATACAAAAACTGTTTTTCTCCCATATAATATGAAATATGTTTTTGTGGACATTGACATTGTACCTGATATATGTAGTTAATAAAGTAGCTTACGTTAATCCAACTTGATGCTACTTGTCAGCTACTAAAACACTTATACTTTCTGGTTTGCATTTTGGAATCCTTGTAACAAGTAAACATTGTTTCAGAACTGACTGGTGCAAATTAAAGAGAAGTTTTAAGATGTAATGTACACAAATCTCTTTCCGATGTTTATTTTTAATTTATTAAAATCACTCATTAAATGTTCTTTAATGTTATTTTAAAGTCCTTAATGTTTTATGGATATTTTATGGCTTCGAAATAGTAAGAAATTATTCATGTGTATCGATCCACGACAAAAGCAGATGTTTACTTAATATCCATAGTTTTGTTAGTTTATGTGAAATTGATCACATAAAATGTTTTGCCATATTCTCATGTTTTTTAGTTTTACCTTCACACTTTCCTTGCAGTGAGGTAATTTAGGTTATAAAAAGAGAGATATACAAAGGTCCAATCTATCATGCAAAACCTTATTTGTTTCCCCATTGGAGAGCGCTGAAGTACAGTAATTGCTTTTGCATTCAAATGAAGAACACAGTAGCCGGAATTAGGTTTTCTTATAGCTGTGCAATCTCTCTAAAATAATTACTATATACTTTGAATAAACTGAAGTGGAAAGAAAAAGCGTAAAATTGTTTCAAAATATTTCATTTTAATATACAGCTAAATTGTATTGTTTCTTATTTTGTTCACATAATTCCTTTTCTCTGCCTAAAAGAAGTGTTTGTATGAACAATGCCAATAATATGCCGTTTACATCTGAGAACCCCCAACGTAATGTGTACACATTTCCATAATATGTACTACATATTTACTAAATGTGTGTAATGAAAATATTCTAATGTATAAAAGAACTGTACTGTATTTGCAGAAAAACTGTAAATCAAAGGTCACCGACGATTGGATCTTCGACGAATGTTTCCCGGCAACCGCGAGCAATCACGAGCAACCGCGAGAAACCGCGGTCAAGTGCGAGTAGTATAGAAGGAAGTGGGGAGTAAACACTTGCATGCCTTCACTCTCATCTCTTGAATAAAAATAAAGCAATGAAGCAATGGGAACAAGGATACTTGTTACGCAACGATTTATAATTATTGATTAACTAAATTTTAGGAACAACATTTGGCCAGAGCTGGGTGTCATTTGAACACTTACTTTTACTTTCTCATATAATAATAATAAAAGTGTCTTTACTTTGGCGAGTCTCAGACCTTAAGATCTGCTCTTCCGTCTAACCATTTTAAAATATTTACATTTTAAATACAAGATGAAAATTGGGAGAATCGTGTTTACATTTAAAATTGGGAAGCAACACTAGGGACCATTCCGGTGAAACCTTAAGCGATTGAATAAACCCAGCAAAACCCCAATCAATATGGCGGCTTAGTGCCAAACATGGGTTAAATTCCTAGATTTTCACGTGACTATACCAAACGAGAGAAGTCTTATTAACTGATACATTGGGTAGAGTGCAATTTGAAAGATTACTGAGGGTTTTTCTTTGAACCAAGCAATAAACTTTGTGATTTAGACGGATTTAAGGGGAGGCTGATAGATTTTGCCCACATACTGAGTGAGGTGAGATCTTCGTTAAGTTTTTGCGCAATTGAAGTTACGTTAGACGGTTTGCCACTGTGAATTTAATTTGAAGATCGTTGGCGTACAATTGAAATTTCCTATGTTTAAGAGATTTGTTGACGTCATTAACGTAAATTAAAAAAGCAAGGGGACCGAGGACACTTCCTTGCGCAACACCACGCACCGTTTGAAGAGAGGATGATGTGTTATTTCCAGATACTACATTTGTTTTCGTCCTGTTAAATATTACGAAAACCATTTTGTTGAAGGCCATCCGAAACCAAAAGTCTTCATTTTTGTAAACAAAATATCATGATCAATTAAAGCAAATTCCTTGCTAAAATCGAGAAGGACAAGAATAGTTACGTTTCCCGCGTCAATCGAATCTCGAGCATCTTCTATAACATTCAACAAGGCGGTTCCTGTACTTCTACTTGAACGAAACCGGATTAACATTCATTAATAATATTTTTGTGATTGAGGTAGCTCTCCAATTGATTTCGAACAACTTTTTCTGATATTTTCGACAGAGTGGGGAGAATACTAATTGGTCGATACTCATTTGTTTTTGAGGGATGATATTTTTTGGGGAGAGGGTACACTAAGGCAGATTTCCACGCGGTAGGGGAGCTACCACTGAGGAGTGAATAATTGATAATATCCGTAATATGTGAAACACAGAAGTAACTACATACTTTTAATTGTCTAGCGTTTAATTTATCTGAACCCGAGGCGTTTGATTTTAAACTAATTATGATCTTCCATACCTCTGCTTGAGTGACAGACGTAAAATAGAAATGATTTTCTGAGTTATTCTCATCGTTTTGTAAAGACTTTAACACTTGTAGCTTTAAAGATTCATTGATACATGATGTTTGTCCTAAGAAATAAGCATTTAAAGTATTTAAAGGTATACAGATATCGGATTAAGTGGATATCTTACCCAATCCAATACTTTTAAGTTTTCCAGAGTGATTTACTATCCCAGTTTGCACCTAATGTATTATGATAATATTAATTTTTTTAATATCTAATTTTTTGCGTAACAATATTTCTTAAACTTTTGTATAATTTGATTTCTTCTTCCTCTTTTGTTTTTCGGGACACTACAAACGCTGCATCTCTATCCTTCATTAACTATTTGATTTCGAAAGTTAACCAAGGTGCTGGGGACCGAGTTACACGGGGCTTTTTTAATAGGTATGTGTTTGTCAATGTGATTAATTAATTGGTCAGTGGAAAGCTTTACTTCGTTGTCCCAAGACGCGTCGTTGTAAATGTCATTCCATGATATATTTAATACTTTATTGAGAAAGTTGCACTGGTCTAAATTCCTAAAAACACGACACACTATTATTTTCGGTACATACTTAGGACATTTCAGATCATGAGAAACATAAATTAAATCGTCCTGGAACTGGAATTTGTCCATATTTTTGAATCTTTTCCGGGTTTGAAGTAATAGTATGAACGATCCAAGTATCAGAATTATTTATGTGATCAGTCGACTCCAAGGAAGAATTTTTAAATTCATACCATGAAATAATTTGTTATAGTTAATTGCGTGCGAGAAATTGTCTTTTGTGAGATCACAGTTAAAATCACCCACCACTATTATAGAATCAAATTTAATTGCACAAATTGAGAATAATTCATCAAGTTCATGAGTATTACCACGCTTAGGGAGTTTGTATATAACCGCTAAAAGGATTTTTTAAAAAAAGTAATTTCAACAAAAAGTACTCGACGTTTCGCGTAATGTCGTTTTCAGAAGACAATACCAGTTTGCTTTTTAAATCATCGCAGATAAATATCCCAACTCCGCCACCTCCACACATATTTGTGTCAGATCGTAAAATGTGATATCCGGGAACATTGACTAATCCTGAAGTTAAAGAATTTTTGAACCATGTTTCACTTACGAGTAATGCGTGGATTTTACAGTTAGACAGGATTCGAAACTTCGGAGTGATGACAAAGGAGAGATTGTGCATTGACATGCACTACAAATAGAGTATGTGGAAAAGGACTACGAAAGGCGATGTCTTGCGAAACACCGGTGGCAGCCGAGGCAGTTTCTTGGAAAAGAGTTTGGGAAGTTTCTAATGGTTGTTCACGTCGCATGCGAAAAAGTTCTACTTAAATATTTCTGAAAATTCTTAAGGGGTGAACATGCGACGAATTATTCAGAGAGGATGTGTTCCAGTAATATTGAGAATTAATTCAGTTTATACAAATTACTAAAAGCTATAATATCGAAATGATGAATAAATAATAATTTTCTTTAAACTTGGGAAAATAATAATTGGACTAAATAAAAAAACAAGAAATGAATGATGAACGGTAATTTAACATCAATACAAGTTATATGAAAGACCCAAATAGTAAAGTAGAGGTAAAAAATCCTCGTTAAATTACTATAGGGGAAAAACGAAAAGAGATAAAAAATTAAATAAAGAAATTTAACAAGGATTTGGTGAGAAGGAAAATAGTTCACTTCAGTTAGTGATGAGGGGAATGTTAGAGATTAATAGATAAAAAGGATTTAAAAAAGTATTATAGAAAAAGGACTAGAAGTAGAGAGAAAATTAAAAATTAAGAAGAAAAATATAAACGAGAAAAAGAAAAAATACAAACAAGAAAAATACAAATAAAAGTTTCTGTGGTTTGTTTAAAAGAGTACAGCCCAGCGCACGGTTAGTTAAGTTTTTAGATCTAGCCATAATTTGGATTCGATGGCGCATCGTTCCTTTCTTTACTACAATTATGCCATCCTCAGTCCATACATACGAGGTGTTATTTCGCGCAATGACAGCCTGAAGAACCTCCAGCCTACATCTCGTTAGATCCTCCCGAATCGTAATACCAGTCCCTTGCATTACATCTGTATCAACGTTATTTCGCTTGAAAGTTTGGTATAGGCGCAGTAAAATATTTTTTGTCTGGTACACTTACACATTAGTTTACTGATTCAAGAAGCTTGAATAATATTTAGCCGTGTAAATGGACCAAGCAGACGTAGACTAAACTTTTCATAAACTGAAATGAAAGATATGATAATATCTAATATGTTTAAATAAAATACATAGGACGACAGCACTGCAGATACGAAAATACATCAATTTATGTCTACAACGAAATTACTCTTACTTAACAATTTTACGATATTTATATGTCACTACATGTTTTGGAATAGTATTCTTAATATTAATTTACTTTTAAAATTTAAATAAAAGACAATAATAAGTTAATCTGGTGACTTTGAGCTTGAGTAGAGCACTGAAGACGACCAAAATATAGAGAACAATGTCAGAAATCTCCTTTTCACTATAGAATTTTTTCTCACTTCATGCTGTATTCGGAGAAACGTATTTGAGAAAGTATGTGGAATAGTTTTGCACCACTATACTCTAACGTTCAATTTTTGTATGAAAATTTCAGGCAATTCTTTCTCCACTCCTCACATTCATACGACCTTCAAATTGGTCATTTTGAAAGAATTGCTTAATATCAGGAAGGTTTAATTAATTCAATTATTTTATAGAAAATTACATCTATGAATGCTTTGCAAGGGGTACTCGAGATACTTTTCCACATCTCTGACGCAATCGAACACATAGTATTGTGCACGGCTGTTATTGATATACGAATGCGACAAGCAGTGTTGGTAACCCTCCCCACCGTGTGTCCAGTCATCCCCTCAAGCGAGATAGTGGTGCAATTACCCTTCACATGTCCACGTAATACCCACGCGGGCAAAAATCCAAGACGAACAGCTGTGTCAGCTCCTGCTTTGAATGCATTTCTAGCGAGTAGTATACGATGAAAATACGTTTTAATTAATAATCATTGTTTGTAGATTAGTTTACAAAATTCGAATTCATTATCACTCATTAATAAAAGAAACTCTATTATTAAATTTATTTCACGTAACTAGTACAATATTGGCCCTTTTTATTTATTTCTTTTTTTCTACCACTATTTACATATCTCAGTAAGTCACTCGTTAAAAACGTATTCGTTTTTAAAATCTGAGTTAAGAGAATTTTTAGACAATACGAAATGAAAAATTCGATGTAGCTATTCTATAGAAGATGTTAAGTAATGGGTTGCTTTAATAGTTATGTAAGACATGAATAATAAATACAGAATACTATTCATTACATTACACTCAAAATACGACAATGAGTGGGGGGGGGGAGATAGATCTATTCTGAATTCAGATTTAGAATGTCAAAATACATTAGGACGTTTGAAGCAAATTATTCTTTGAAACAGAAGAGTCTAGTCTTTGAAACAGATCATTCTTATTTCCTTGAATGTGTATGCCCGTGTTATTGGAATGCCAATTTGAGTTATTTGTACTCTCATCAGTAAATTGACTGTGCAGTAGCTTAATGCGATACTATACCGCCGTACTGACTTGTAAAGCAAATTGCCTATATTACCTAAGCATCAAGCATTCTACGGAAAGCTCATAATGGAGATACCATATGCGAATGTATCTTATTATTTGCTTTTATTGCTTTCCACGATTGAGAAAAACAAAGAAAGAACCTTTATGGGAATATGCATGTAAAATTTGTTATTTTATGTTTTTTAACTTTTAATTTGGACGAAACATCAGGATGGTTAAAATAAAATACACAATTATTTTTAAATAACTCTCTATCATGCGTATGGAGAAGAAATAAGTTTCAAAATGAGAATTTTAAATAAGGGCTCTAATACTTTTCTTTCCTTACAGGTTTCGTGGATACGGCGCAAGGACTACCATCTCCTTACTGTCGGCGTTACTACGTATACGCGTGACGCTCGCTATGAGATGGTGCATGCCCAGCATTCAGAGGTATGTACCATTCCATTACTACTCACTGTGGTATC
This sequence comes from Laupala kohalensis, assembly GCA_002313205.1. Lineage (NCBI taxonomy): Eukaryota > Metazoa > Arthropoda > Insecta > Orthoptera > Trigonidiidae > Laupala > Laupala kohalensis. Next base: position 192,523 of record NNCF01126019.1, on the reverse strand, counting down.
TACCCGTTCTAATATGTATGAAACATGTATACCAATGTGAATCCGTTTCATATAGTATGTTTCAATAATTAAGAATTTATACAAATACTCTACTAACACCTTATACTGAAGTAGCAAATACTACTACTTCGTTATACTTGCCTTTTTCTTCACATTTTCACAATATACCTTATATTATGCGGACTCGTCACACCTCATATTATACAGACTGGAGGACAAAAATTATTCATTATTTACACGTTCAAAATTATCTAACGTTATTCGTCTACGTTCTCGCTCATTCAAACCAACGGAGCAGTCCGTGCGACTTGTGGACGTATACATTGTCTGGCACAGACTGGGCAATAGCAGTCGGGAAAACAACTGCATGGGAAGCTGACGTAACACGGACAACGATAATGACTGTGCAAGGAAGAACTTGGTGAACCACTGGCAACAGATTAAAAGAGGAACAAATTGATAACAAACCATTCTTGAGAAATAATAACAGAGAGAGAAAGTGAGGCCAGGTAGTGACCAGAAGATCGAGATACTGGGAAGAATATAGAATTAAAGTGATAAAACAGAAACAAATTGGAGTCCATAGCTGTCACTGTTAACATCTCTGTAACATGGAAGCACTTAATACAATGTAATCTGTAAAGTAATGTACTAACCATCCAATTCCAAATTTTTTGTTTAATTTTCTTTAAGAAATGACCCCATACATTTTATTCCTTAACTCCTTAAATATTATTACTCGCAAAGCGTTTATTACGAGTTGTAGACATGAACACTGTAAAGATAAATACAGAAGAAATGTTTTGGGTCATAGAAGATCATTATTATCTTATTAAATTATAAAATTTTATAATCTTTTTTTACTCATATTACTTTATCTCACTTTACTGTTTTTGGTTTCTTTTTCTATCAAAGATTGTAAGATTTTATAATACTTTGGGTTTTGTAATATTATAGAAAAAAGTTTTGGGTGTTTTCTCGCTATTCAATTCGATATAGTTACGGTGGTTACAGCTGGAACGGCACATCTTGCATCACTTGACAGTGGGATGGGGATATGAGATGTAGCTGCATGCGATCAGAGAGGATATCAACTGCATTGTATTCTTTAAGTGAGGATATTCAACTGTAACTCGGTAATTTAATAGAGCACGTTTCCACTATGCGCACCACAACGTCCTCAGAAGAAGAATAGTACACCTCCTTCACTGACACATCATGAAACATCTTTGTAGTCAGGTTAAAGTGTAGTAAATACCTCACACGACTGTATTATTCAAGGTGATTGATGGGGAAATCCTTCTGTGTAGTTGTACAATGTTCTAAGCCATGTACTTCATACGAGATTTGTAGTTACACTGTGCAAAGAGAATATTAAGGGACGATGTTGTCCGAGATCCATGGAATATCAAGACATATTGTGCGATACCACGTGCGCGTGTCATTTTTTTTCTTTTTGAATATGGTTTTTCATGATACTTTCATACCGTAAAAGCAGATTAAATTTCCTATTATTATGGAAATTGACATTTATTCCAGTTTGAAAACCGGTCAATTTAAACTATCAAAATTGTGTGATGCAGAAAATGGATGCATATATTATCTCAAATTTTATCAAGAACTTTACGTTTCAAGCAAACTAAGCAGAATTGAATCTAAACAGAAGAACCCCTGCCCAAGACAAATTTCTTTTTATGTACATGGTAAAACGTCGCAGCGTGAAATTTGTACTCTATCTCTCACATTATAATTATGTTTAAATACCACGACATACAGAGATTGTGGTAAAATATATATTTATTATTTTCAAAGATATGTGATTCGTTTCTTTTCATTTATTCACGAGAGTTCATGAAACAGAAAAATTCCTTTCGAAATATTTTCCATGTTGTGTTTGTTATTAGATTGAAATAATTTTAAATATTTAGAGTTAGTAACAAGGTATATGTAGTGTGTTCTAAATATTTGTCCATGAATATCATATTTTAGAAGAGTAAATAAATAGTTAATTTTATTTTTGTTTCATAAAGTTATGCAACATATTGTTGAATGGTTAACGTAGTCACATGACGCTTATTATTAAATGGTTGTAATAAATAAAAATGATCTTTTCATGTGTTCATTAGCCATATATTGTTTCCAATAATTGATATCCATAACCATTTGATTTCTCGCGTTTCCATGGATTTGCAATATATTTATTATCCAAGATCCACTCGTAAATTTTCTTTTTAGTTTTAATTTTACTTTTCTGTCGTTTTTCTCTCTTTAATGATTGAGCAATGTTGAGGAACTAAATTGGTAGTTCACGTTGATATTTTGTGACTAGGTGGAACAGGATGTACACGTTAATCCAATGTCATGGAAGGAATATCCCCGTTAACAGAGCATTATATCGCACGACATCGGTTGCAACATGTGCTTTATTCACGTGACATTTTATCATTATCGTTTGTTTTAACGCCACTCTTCTAACAACACGCCCAAAGGGACGTTCCACGACACAGCGCAAATATTAGCTTTCGATATTGTTCCTTTTTTTGAAAAATTATTTTACTCAAAGTTTTATTGTACTCGAATTACTGATGTAAAAATTCCAATAGAGACATTCAGCAAAATGTTATTCATGAATAAATTTGAACTAAAATATTTCATATTAATAAAATAAATCATTGTATGTGCTATATAAGAAGCATTCTGCTTCTATATTTTATATAGAGAGATGTTGTCATTGTGTTACGTTAAATTTCCTTTACAAACGTCTTCACAGCGCTGTTCACACTAATCCATTTGTTAAACAAGTTAAGATCTGAAGAAAATTGCGATGACACATTTTGGAATTGGACGAGGTTTTCTAGAATGGTAAAAAATTCCGATTTTGGAGAAGATTAAATTTTAAAAAATTTTGAACTTTTTTATGAATTTTATAAAACACGCATGAAGTTTTTTAAAAAATATTTAATGTAAAATTATTTTTTTGTTAAAGATTTATTAATACAACTTCATCGTGAAAAACAAAAATTGAACTAAATTTGCTTATAATTTTACTTGAGTGTACACATTGCATGCACCGCGGGGCGAAATAAGTTTAAAAATAAAGTGGCGTAGTGCTGTAAAATGTTTTGTGATCCCGTTAAGGGTTGTGGGTTCACATTTCCCGCGAAGCGAATATGTTTATATACGAGATTTTATATCAGAATACATTTGTTCATCTTATAGGCCATTAGTAAAAATCTAATTCAAAGTTTTTCATGGATTACGCCATTAATATGTGATATTGTAACGTCACACGGAGCAAAAGTGTATGGCTATGTGTCGTCGCTCAATGATGAGGTTGTATCCCATATTTTAAAAAAACGCAAACATGGCTAAAGTCACTCAATGAGGAGTACTTACCCCGCTTAACACAATCAATTGTTGAAGTATAATTTGAAGGAACAGCTATTCTCCATATCTTTTAATTAAACATCGCCATCACTTTTGTCCCTATTCCTGATGTTCATGAGGTTCGCGTGAGCAAGGCCATGCTGAAGTAAATGTCATCTCAGATATTTTATGACACCGCATCTCTCTCCAATGTAGAAATAAACGATTATTTATGAGTAAAAGAAGCGCATAATAATAATAATAATAATAATAATAATAATAATTAATACGACAGTTACTTAAGCACAAAGTACAAGACGCTTTAACCTATTTCTTTGATCATGAATAACATTAGTTTTGATTTGAACTTCGATGTAATGAGATTTGTGTAGAGAACTATTTTTACCCTCTGAAAGTTTTGTGAATATTTCATATCATATTTATATTGAATTATTGAAAAAATCTTGTGTCGTTCCTATTCATTCCTACGAAAATCTATTAAGTTCGGTCAGACACAACCTACAGAAATCTATTAAATACATTTTAGGGGGGTAAATATAAAAAGAAAATGCATTCTAATTATATGTACTCATGGAACAAAATTTTGCATTGTCACAAAATTTTGTTTCATTTCCATAGCCGAGGGATGTTAATTCGCGGAAAACCCTTTTTTCCGCACATTGCTCTCACGAGTCCAATATCCTAATGGCGTGTCCTCATCCACTTGCCCCGCAGTGTGCTCCCACGTTTTCGCTCTCCTGCAAATATGGAAATCATGGGTAAACCTTCACTGTAGCAACAGCGCTCTTCTCACCTCTCTCGCGTATAAAGAGAAAAGCAGAATTTTCTACAAGGTGCGTGTACTCATCAGCAGTACAGAGCATGTGAAGATGGTGACGATGGTGGAATTAACAGAGCTAATCAGAATCATTTACGACGTTGATATAGATTATTATACAAGGACAGTTCGTTTCAGAAAAATGTAAATGCCTTTGTAAAATAACAGTTTATAAGATTTGTGAACAACCTCCTAATTATTTAGTCATAACAAAATTGCTTGGGACAATTATCAGGAAAAAAAGCATCTTTGCAATCTACTAAATGCCACAAATGGTCCCAAGAAGGTCAATAAGGGACATTGACCATATGCTAAAAGATCTTCATTTCAAAAAAGTAACATCGACTTTTGAAGTTTTTTTCAACAACTAATGCTAAAATATTGTTCTAATATGTGTTTTGTGAAGTATTGCGTGTTCTCTTAAAATCAGTTGTAATGAATTGTTTTATTATCAATCTTTTGTAGTCTTGATGTGGATTGATCGTTTGTGATGACATTCATCACTGACTGGTAAAATAGAGTGACTAACAGTTCCGGTCACATAATACTCTCGTGCTTCATTTGTATTTTCTTTTACATTTTCAAACTAAAAATCTTCAATTAACAAAATGTTTTGAAATTAAAAATAAAATACATTTATTTTAGCTGTGAAAAGACAAATATTCAAAAAGACTTTGATAGCTTTAATAATATGATATATGATTTTTTTTTTTCATTCTTACTGATCGACTTAATTTGCTCGCATGGAACCCACTGAGTGAAAGACGCTTCTACATTTAGTTCTTCGATCCACCAACCTCACTTGTGGATTATTGGCCCGCAAAGACCCCAGACGCTCTTAAGGTCTTCACAGAACGACAAATATTATTACGGTGGTATTTTCTGTTTAATAAAGTTTATAAAGTGCAGAACACAAATAGAATAGTGATTACGCACATCATGGAGTCATGGGCTACACTGTGAACTAATTTTCATTATGAAACTTATTTTAATATTAACAATTTAGTTGCAACCCAAAAATGACTTAAAATGGGGTGCTAACCATTTCACTACAATAATGATAATAATATAAAGTGTGTTGGTTGGTAGATATGTAGAGAATAATGACGACTTACAGTACTGAAATTATTTTAAAATGTAACTATGTAAGAATAAAGACTTACGCAGTATTAAACGATAGAAAAAGTTCAAATAACAAAATTATTAAGGTTATGTTCAAATTCTTTTTTGTAAAGCTACGGAGAAGAATGTGTATGACGATGGTGGTGGTACCACTGGATACGAAGTTGTCACAGAAGAGAGTAACGGTGACAGCTGCAACGGTGCTACTAGCGGCGACAGGATACTGTAACGAGTAATTGGGCCACGTGCCTGACGTCGTTACGCGGTAGTCTTCTGTCAGAGGACTCAACCTGCGGCGAACGAATACCCCTTGACTAACTTTCGGAATTACTCGTTACTAGAGCGTGCTCTATTTGGGTCACACTGATGTCTGTGAGATGAAGCGTGGAATACGAATATGTAATTGTTTGTTTTTCAAAGATTAAACAAGGCAAGGGAAACAAACAGAATCAGAGAAAATTTATCTGTATTAAAGTTTTACTTGTTATGTAGCAAAAATAATCTTAATGTTTTGTTCTGATTTTTGTAAATAATATTAATGCTTGTATATCTACATATTAATTTATAGTATACGTGTATATGATATTGATATACAGTTTTCTTTATTCAAACATCGGGAATAGCTATTATTAATTCTTTAATTGAACTATTCTTTTCATGATTTTTACTGCGTATTTCTAAAAAAAGAACAACAAAATGTAATCTGTATTGGGTCCAGTTACAATGCTAGACACTTTTGTAATTTCTATTGGACTTACTTGAGAGTTCTTGAGAGTGCACACAAAATGTCAATAATTTTTAAAAAATCAGTACGTTTTGCTTCAACCACTAACAAAAATGGCTGATACAGTTTTCTCATATTCGAAAAATGTGTTATTATTTAACACCCCAAATTAAAGCTTAAATTGCAATGAGAGAGATACTGTGTACGTTTTACATTGTTGAGTAATTTTAAATAATAATTTGCCGCTGGAAACTACGAATAAATGTGGTAGGCTATTTCAAAGCAATTGTTGATTACAAACGTCAGTGATCTTGTGTTGTGGGATGACACTTCGCCAAAAGTCTGAAATTTAGAATTATGAAAAAAATAAATGAAATTTTTTCTTTGTTTTCTAAAGGTATTATTATGAAATTCTTATTTGAGTAAAAAAAAAATTTTTTAATATAGTGTGTATAATTTATAAAACGAATAAATTTCATGTAATTATAAACACTGTTGTACTTTCACATCACATTTTATAAGTATCTGTAAGTAAATAAATTTATAAAGTAAATTAAGAAAGCGTGGGAAATTTTAAAATTCAGGGATATTTGTTCAAGAATACTATTGGACACAGCATTTATATTTTATAATGAATATATCCTTAATTTCTATAGATGTATTGAACTTAGGCTTTAAACCTTTTTATACTTTTACTTTTCTTTCAAGCTAATTGTTAATTCTGTGTATCATTGATAATAAATCATTTTTATTAATAAATTATACAGATCAATCAATCCTAATATTTCTAAAAATTAGTGAATAAAATAATATGAAATACAATTTCTTGGGTAGATCCCAAATTTTAAAAAAAGGTCTTTCGATATATACAATAATACCGTCAGGGCTACAATAAAATTATACGATGAAAATACACACCACGTATACAGAAAATATCGTATACAGAAAATATATACTGCCTATATCAATAACCAACACTTGAAATTAGAAAACATTGTAAACAAAATAGAAAGTAAACCTTTTTTCTATTGGGTTACATAGAAAAGAAAGAAAAATATTTTTTTTATAGAAGAAAGTAAACTTAATTTTTGTATAGTTTTAAGTGTTGATATAATTGGTGTTGGCATTTTGGAAAATATAAAAGTTAATCTCTTCTTCAATAACAAATGGAGAGATGATGTCCTGAGGTAAAGAGGAAATGATGAAATGCCTTGGAGACGCCAAGAACGCGGAGCAAATGCGACATGTACGCTGTAATACATGCAACCCCTCGAGGGTATACGCCGAGCTCTTGTCTTAACGTGCAATCAGTCGCGAATTATCGAGGTTGTTGCTTGCATGCACGCATGTTTCTCGCTACGCCTTTGACGCTTTCACTATCTCCAAACTCTCAGGCTATGATCATGTCCTTGAATGTGTTAAAGGTATAATAGTGTTGTAAAAGAATATGGGTCAGTTATCCTTGAAAATAATCTTAACGATGTGAGAATGTTGTATGAACGTCCATGTTGCTTCTTTTGTGATACAACTTTTATTTTTATCATCTTCAGTTGGTTTATGTTTGCATAAATAATAACAGGCACGATAATCAGATAACATGAATACAATAGATAAACTGTACGAATAATTAACATAAACCCATAAAAAATAAAAATATTTAACTGTTAAAAAATATGCATACATTTGAAGTACATGAAAACTTTTTATTGTATAAGTAAATGCGAATACATAATATAAAACATAAAAGAAAAATAAGGTATTAATTTAATAAGAAACCAATAATGGTCAATGACCTTCCTCGTTCCGATTTCCAGGTCATAAGTAAAAGATTGGGCTCATTGTTTTTAATTTAAAAACAATTAAACTCATTGCCGATGTATTACAAAGCACAAGATGGTGTTGAATAAAGTTCATTTTTAATACTGATATGTAATAATTTCCACTTCACAATTTGAACTCATCATTTATTAAATGAAGTTGTGTTGCCTCGCCAACCATATGTTTATCGATAGAGTCGACTTTGGACCATATAGCGGTCATCTTCAGTATTCTAAAAAGAAAATTAATCCATACAAATAGATGAAAAAATAGATAAAAATATACAAAAAATTAATACAAATAACATTAAAGAGACACAAGGCGAGTAAAATGCACGTAACATTTTCTGTATATTTTTTATCTATTTGCATGTACAGTATTAATTTTCATATTAGAATACTGAAGATGAGAGCTGCGCGGTCGAAAGTCGACTCTATTAATCAACAAATGGATGCCGAGACAACCCAACTCAATTTAATTTTTAATTATGCTAACACTCAGTCACCTATTCCATCTATATTGAACTCTCAATCTTAATGTTGTATGCATCTTTAGATGAAAATAGATTAATGAGTTAGGATCTGTACCTTAGCAAATTATATAAGTGTTTTGATTATGTATGACAGCAAATTATATATGAAAAAAATGATGACTATGTAAGCTCATCTGCGTTCGTCGTGAAATTCTTCAGATTAGCTCTGCCTACAATACAGCAACTAGATTTCCCTTCAGCTCGCCTTACAATTCAGTAAATAGTGGTTGGGAGACATCTTTCAGGAGTCAATACTTTACATTAATTTTCCATGAGCACCGGAAATTTTTTTCTCATATCTTCTTTTAAAAGTCGAGAGAACATTTATAAAACATTACATTACCGGGCGATACCAGGGAAATTTCGTAGACTAATCTTCTTTTACTAAGGGAAAAATAAAATCTATCTATATTGTAATATCAAAATACTTTTACTTACTGGTTATTAAAAACATGTACAGCATCCTAATTTCTCATAATTCATAATAATACAAATTTAAAACAAAACTTGACTGCATACACTGCACCATCTTCAGGGAACCGCGCCGGTCGAATTTTCGCATCAGAGGCATGACGCTGTTGCACCATTTCATTAAAATTCTTCTCAAATCTAAACTATTCGTGACATTTTAAGATTTACAGATTTTTTAAATATTTTTTAAATGAACGAACACGTGAATTTTGAATAACGTTTTGTCGATAATTTAGGTTAATTTTTGTGGATAGATATATATCGTCACGTACGTTTTTATAGAACTCTTTGAGGCAAACAATATATTTGATCAGAATTGTCAACTATCTCTAACCGTTTAGGAAGCGTAAGCAAATATAACTCTCTTTTTCCTGATTTAATCGACTTTTATTGTCAAAAGCCATTTGTGTCTTTCTTATATCACATTTTAAAAATAAACGTTAGCCTATGTTCATTGTGACATTTAAACTATATCCTTTCTAAATTTCATTACGATCGGTTCAGTGGTTTAGTTGAGATCAGGTATCACAGACTGACACAATTTGGCGTTACGCATTATATACAAGTATGTATTAGAGAATACTTAGAAAATATTGTAGCAAGACTCAAAGAAAATTAGCGAAATAATAAATAACATCCAGAATTCAGCAGTAACACAGAATAACGAAGGAAAAACAACAAAAGAGAATAATTACTTTTACGATCTTTAAATCAAGACTACGTCTGAAGTTTCTTGTATCTACTGTTCTTCAATTTTGTTAAAGTACTGCTTTCTGTTTCTTCGCATGTCTACTTTAAGTGTGGAGATGTGAGAAACGTCGAGATGTTGGTTAAGGGTAAAATGGGTTTTCAGAAGTATTCGCATTGCTTCAGAGACTATTTGACCAGTACGTTTGGAAAATAAATTAGATCTCGAGATTTAAGGAAAATGTTCCCCAAAGTTAAATTCATACTGCGGTTTAGATATCTCTAATTTCTGAAGTCGCATACGACAACGGGAAAAAGCATTGAACTTTACCATGCATGCATTTACCCACATCATTGGTGCTAAGAGAAGGAGTACGTTAATGTCGTTGCGTTCATATACGATTGCGTTCATACACCAATAGCGCTTTGAAATTGATTTTTTTTCGCATATCTTCCCTGACCTAGCTCTACATGTACTCTAGCTCTATGTCGCCATACCCGATTGCTTGACCATGTCGACGTATTTTTTATGACAGATAACTATCATAATTCAGGACGCAAAATATTAGAGAGAAACTTCCTTAATTTTTCTGATAAAATACAACGAGTCATATTCTGAATTATATCTTCTTCTTTTTTCTTTTTCTTTTTTTGAGAAAAAATATTTTGAGAAAAAATATATAGTTTTAAGAATTCTAGTATCCCCAGAATGTTACACTTAAGAAACCGCGTCCGTAAATATCAGGAAAGGGGTATTAATTTGATACACAAAAACTGGTGTGTTTATTTATACGTGTCACTTTACGAATTTATTCATAAAATAATTTTTGTTCACAATTTTCAAAAATAATTTTTGCTCGTTAAATCATTAATTTAATAAATAGTTGTTATCAAATTAGACGTTTTATTGCAGGCAAATATTAACCTCACTTCTTCGTTGTATATTCTCTCTATATAATGCTATTTTTTAAACAATATTCCTAAGGTTACAGAAAGTTTTTTTCGCTCATGATAATGACATTACACCAAAAATGTTGTCATTTTCTGTTTGTTTTCTATGTAGTTATACATTTTAATGAACCTTGTTTTCCTCAAGCTTCAACACATCCGTAGGAGAAGTTAAAGGAATGCAAATTTCGCGGAGAATATGCTTCTTGATGATACTGTACCTTGTTTGCAACAGTCTATGTAATATTCCTAAGGCGTTTTCTCTCAACTCTCCTTTCAAATGAACTCTCGAATTTAATGGATGAATCTTGCAAATTGACGAAGCGTAGTGTCTGGTTAAGTGAAACGTAAGCTTCAAAGTTACTTGCACTGAATAACTACTGATGTATGTATTTGTGTGTGACATTTTGACATTTGTTGATTGTAAACAAATATTAATATTATGTTTTCTTGTTAATAATATATTTTATTGTAAAGAGCTCTTTTGTTACTTCTATCTTATTTTTCTTGTTTTTATCCGTCAAAATGGGTTGATTCATATTCACATAAATACTTGTAACGTGAATTTCAAGTTCAGACAAATAAGATTATCAGTTTAATTTCAGTTAGATGAACGTGATGTATTACAAGATTTGGGATCTGATACGATACAAAATTTTTTGTTCTGCTGAGTTTCGTGTTAAAATCAGTAATTGTTTGATGAATTAAATGTGATTTCAGAGGGTTCAGTTGCACTTTATTTCTCATTTCTTCTTTCCAATAAGTATAATTCCTTATCTTTTAAATATTAATAACATTTGTCTGCAAATAATGGCAGAAATTTCATTATTCCACATGAATTACAGCTAATACGATTAATTGGAAGTATATTTTTTATGAACGTAACTAAAATTTCTTTCTTCAATTTTTAAAATATTTAAGAAATTTCAGTTGTGAAATAAATTTAGAATAATTTTATCTGGTTGTCGTAGTGTTTATTTTGTGTTTTTAATATTTTCCTAAATTTTGTATCACTTGTAATGTGTGTTGGAGTGAAGTGTAATATTTTTTTTTAAAACTTGAAGATGACAAATATGAGGGACACTTCAGGTAAAATCGAACCCCACTTATTTTATTGTCACCAATTTCAATCGTTTTCGTCAGTTTTTCTACATATGGTACTTAGGTGGTATTTCTTAAATATACCGTTTGTTGTGGTTTTATCACTTGTACTTTTAATAACATTATAACTATATTTTGAAACATTAAAAAATATTTCAGAAGTATTTGATATATTTTTGTGTTCTTCCGGAGATGATTTATCAATTTTTTATCAAGTTATATTTACAATTTTTTGTATCGAAGACCAACCATGATTATTAATATAATTTACTTATAAGATAGGAAGTTTCAAAATCGTATCGTCATCGGGATCGGATTGAAGTTATGAAATTTGATATCATGCGTGTTACGCACGCTTCGCTGTGCACTTTCCTATATAGAATATGTGATACTGGAGCATGTGTTCCAGAAGAAGATTTTCTTTTGATTGTTTATTATAACTTTAGAGCAGAAAAGGTCAACGATTTGCCCTTCACAGAATGCTACGGGCAACCGCGGGCGGCAGACGAGGAGGCAGGGCGCTCGAATACCCATACTTCCCTCCTCCACTTGCATATAAAGCAAGAGTTCTAACTCAGAGATGGAGCTACGCGTTGAGCAGAGGTAATGAGTCAAACATGCTTCACAAACTCTGATATATTTTTAACCAACTGAAAATAAGAAATATAGGGGCTATATAACGAGCTAATCATTCCTTGTGTCATTCGGACATTTCTTTTACTCTGGTGCTAAGCTTTTCTGTGAAAATTTCATTTGCTCTCTGTTAATATTTTGCCGAGTATCAGGTTTCACGTCTCTAATTATTTATTTTCAATGAACGTTTTTTTTTACCTAGAAGGTGTTTGGTAAGTCTTTGAATATTATTTTTACTCCAGATTTCAATTATAATATTTACGACCCTTTTTTCTCAATTGAATCTAAATTATTGACCACAAGTTAATAAATCAAAAGGAAAATAATTCATGTGGTAAAAATAAAAGAATAATGAATGGAAATGAACATAACTATTCACTTTGTCTCTTCAGCTACAGTATCTTCATTTAATGAATCTCAATACCTTCAGTTATATTTATATTCGTATATACAATTCAATATATTTAATTAATTATGTTTTGTTGATTCAAAATGGGTGATTTTCCGCAATTTAAAAAATTTCTTTTTTCTGAATATATTTAATTATTGTATGATGAATTACCATATCTTTTATAATTGCCATTGCGAGGTGAAGTTACTCGATTTTTTCTCTTCTTCTACATAAATAAGAAACTATCTTCACGGCTGTCATTGCTAAGGCTGTCATTGCATTTCATTGGCTGTCATTAGAAAGCGATAAGCGGGGATGTCTATCCCCTCCTGAGCGAAGTACCTAACAGAAATTGCCCTTCGCTGACCCACGTTATGTCCGTGCTAGTAATTTGTCCGCGACGGGCAGCTGTGGCCATCCCTGCTTTAGAGTAATAATGCAAATAAATATTGTAATCAGGTTTTCCTCGAACTACCATTAAGGATTGAAGATAATGAAATCATGGATGACTCACTTTATCTTCGTAACCACTCATCCAGTGATACTTTTTATGTTAGATAAACAATAATAAAGTAAATATATTAAAGTTCGAAGTTATGTACATTAGATGTAAAAGTAATCAAATTCCAATAACGGAACATACTACGAATATATTATTGGTTTTGTAAATTTCTTTCTATGACATCTTATTTTTTATTACAAAATAATACTCTTAATGATTCATAACGTCTTAATGATTAGCAATGTTTCTGCACAAGTTGCTGATTTTTCTGCATAACTCTCGGATGAAATTCCTTAAGCAGTTATTTTTTATTCATTTTACTTGTTATGTTGTTGCTAGTATTAACAGGAAGAAAAAGAAATAAAATTTTCTAAGTTTGAACTTCGGTGCGAGGTTAGTTTTGGCAACTCTGTGTACAAATTAGGTGCAGAAAAAAAGACCCATTAACAGTGTATCCCACAGAACTGCAATGTTAGTAGTTACAACTTGTTCCACGGTGTCTTTTAGACAACTGATTACATTGGTCTCCAGTTGGAAGCCTAATTTTGTATAAAGAACAAAATGCAATAAATAGTGGATAAGGTATCTCTCCTCATCTGGGCCATAATAGTACTACAACTACATTATGACAACAGGAAAACATTGGCATGAAATATTTCCTTCCACCAAATCATTGATTTTTACTCTTTCTTTTAATCTCACTGATAGTCGTTTTCTTCATTCGCATTTCTCGATACGAACTGACGTTGCCCTCGAATGTTGTACCTCATACGTTCGTCGGAGCTGCAGACGAGTCAACATGGCGCAGATTGCGAGTAAACACAATTAGCGGCTGAGCGCTAGCGGCTCTTGCGCGTCCCAAGCGCGCTTTCACGAATACATGACGGTGACGATCATCGATCAATACTATAAAACGGTACGCACCTCATATTGTTACATATTTTTAGAGTGTTTAATACACGCAAACTAAAAAGGTGTCACCGTTTAGCCCTTGACTCAATAGTGTGCACAATAACATATTGCATTTATACCCAGGACCAGATAACTACAAAAATACGAAACCATCCGGACTTTCCCCATACGAAAGCGTTGTGTTGTGGGTAACTAGGATACCTTCCTGGAAAACACTCAGGTTTGAAGTCTGGCTACGGGGAACATCTGCCGGAAGAACCAAGACCACATTAATACAGGCCGTACTACCGAAATGAGACGTCACAATTGTGGCTGATCTAGGGACAACACAACCAGTTCCAATGAACGTGCAATACTCATCCTGAACTTTGTTCTTTTGTGCAATATGTGGCGTAATCAACCAAATTAGTATGAACGATTATAAAATTTTATGACATATTTTACACATATAACTGTATTTTTCTCGCAACATTTTTGAGAGGATTTTGGCCTTCATTAAATGATCCATATTAATATTTCAATAAAATTATATAATGTGAAACCAAAAAAAATATCCAAACTGTATTCTCATCTTATCCAGTAAACCACATTATTTACTTGTGTTGTAATAGTGCTGTTAACGTGTATCATCATTATTAAATTAAAACATTTAATAAGTAATGATTACATATTTAAACAACGCTACTGTTACTAGCTTCATTCCTTTCAGATGCAATTTTGAAGTATTTTATCAAATCTATTACTCCCCGAGTACATAGTAAAGCGATAATAATACAGAAAAGTTTAAAATAGAAGAACCCGCTTTTTTTTCATTATATGTAATGATGGGTAAAACTCTAGAAATAAAACATTATTTCAATTATTTAACACCCACTCGAGGGGACGTTTCCGCAGGGCTGTTGATGTTACATGATTATGACGGACTGAACGAAAAAAAAAATTAATAAATAAAAAACGTTAGTAATAATGAACGTTCATTCATATAAAGAATAATATGCATTGTTATTTACAATATTAATGCACATATTTCTTCCGTGTACCCTACACGTGGAGAAGATATGTGATAATTTTCGGTCAGGTGAAAATGGCGACGAGTCGGGAATCAAACCCGAGACTCCTGCTTCCCGGGTTCCAGGTTCGATTCCTAGGTCGTCGCCATTTTCACCTGACCGAAACTTACCAATTATTAATGCAGTTTGAAAACTAACAATTAACTTCATTTTGAGCTCATTTACTTGTATATGAATGGAAGATAATTCCATTTTTTGTAGGTTTTATTGCCCGGGTCTGCTGTTCTTTTATCAGTTATCTTAATTCCATGAACAATTCCGCACGCGGTGTAAATAAATAATATTTCAGAAAGATCGGATTTTGTAGATTTACTTTATTACATACAACAGAAAAATATTTATTTATTATTTATATTAATGGTTTGAAACTATAGTGCCTTACGAAATGAATGTGATATATAAAGACTAGTTTAACGTGGGAACTTTATGATAAAGTTTCAAACTACTATTCGCTATAAATGTATTGGGTTACTAAAAAATAATTTTCTGACACTGTTCAACAGTGTGGTCTAACTACTTCATTCTCACAAATGAATGTAGCTAAACACAATAATTCTACGCAACCTGTATACGGAGTTATTTTCCTAATTATCCAAACACGTTTTATTTCGCCATGTAAAATTAGAACTTGCCAGTTAAAAATGTACAAAAGGGTTAATCCAGCAAGGACTTTTAGGTGCATAGAATAAGCCAGTAGTAGTAGCCTGTAAAGAACACGAGTATAATTCAATTAACTATGTTCCGGAAAAACATCCTCAGTAAATCTCTGAGAGAGTGAAGGAGTAAAGGACATACGTCGGCGCTCACAACTCCGTGTGAAGTAATTACTTATATCAGAGACGGGTGGTCTTGTCGGGAAGAGTTACACGATTGGAGTAAGGGGATGAAGGTTTTCAAAGCTACGAGAGATAATGAATTAGAATTCCCATAGGGTATGACGTAGAGGTTCGATGTATAAAATAATTTATTAACTTATTGATTGGTCAATTGTTTTATTCATTTATTATCTAGAGTTAGTTTATTCTTTGCAACGCTATTATACGTATTTCTTCAAAATCTCGTGTGATCATTTTGACATTGGGAGAATCGTACGTTAAGTCATGTTTCTCAAATATTTTTATCATTTACACAATAAGTTATCACTTTCTGGTAAAATGTAAGCTCTGAAAAAGTTAAATGAAAACACCATAACATTATTTAAATTTATTTAAAATCATTTCGGCACATAAAGCATTTTATTTGCCTATGTATTCCGCAAAAATAACAATTAAAAAGCTTATTATATTATGTTCCACACGCATTTTTCAAATATTATTATGATTTAAACTGAAAACAAAAATTTTTATATTTGATCAATTATTGTGTAGGAAGTCGAGCCTGCAACATCCTCAATTTATACTATAAAATTATATTTCATTGATGTATTGAAGCTAAATTTCGACCACAAATTCTTGTGATTAAGTAAATATTAACATTTAGTCATATGCATTGCCGTATTTCTATGTGCTCCAGTGCAGTGGTAAATGGGTAAATGGGTAAATGGTAAAAGCATCCGTAAGTAGTGGAATATAAGCTTGAATCAAGAAGTAGATCATGAATCTCAATCACGTAGATTAGCTTGAGGCGTTCAGTACGTATTTTTAAAACCTGAAACAGTTTCAGTGCAGAGTGAACAAGTATAAAAGTATTGGTTCGTCTTCAATTAGTGGTATTGAACTAATGCATCTACTCTCAAGCCGATTATCTCATCATTCGCACTTTGTGGATATTCAAGAGATGGGGAAATACGTATGATCTGAAGCTAATGACGGATACTTTGAAAGGATTAGATCATAGGGACTACTTGTTAGCGTAATGCTTAATGAGCAGTGAGTCAGTTTGAAATTTCAGTAATACATCAGAGTCGGAGAGGTGTACAATTGCGGATATACATCACTTGATGTGCACGGATAGGTAAAAAGAAGTATTTGTAGTGTTGTTGCAAAGGAAATATCAAAGGTTGTACTGCCTGAGGAAAATTTCCCAGCGTGGATGAGGTTTTTTTTTTTTTTTGTCATTTACTTAACACATAAAATGCAATTGGTAAAATTTGAACAATTTGTGAAAATAACCGGAACTAAAAAGAATCTATACCTGTACCTAACACTCGGTCATATCTAGATTTTTCTTCCCTTTCCACCAACCCCAAATCATATTCTAGTTGTGCACTATGCAAAATCTATTTACTTATCCCGGTAGGTACAAAACAACACCTTGAGGCGACTGTTAATTGAAGCGTATATCGTTCCGAATTAGTAGTAGTAGTATTAATAATAATAATAATAATAATAATAATAATAATAATAACAATAATAATAATAATAATAATAACAATACGGAAATCTCATTTTTGTCCCACAACTCTAGTGGTTCATAATGGATCGAAAGTATTGTTAATAAGATACGAACACTTTCAAAAAAATAAAATAAATACAGGAATAAAATGGCATGAAAAATCTCATTAAAACCGTTATTTTAATGGCACCATAAATTTTAACCCAATGCTTACGATTTCAAGAAGTAAAAAAGATTAAATACATCTAGTACGTTTTTTTAAATTACGTTTTATTAGACTGTCTCTAATATGTGGTGAAATTACGAAATTATCACGTCGCACTCACAATCATGAAGGAAAAAACAATGAAAAAAAAGTATAAACATACGGCTGAAATTTAATTTCAGTCAAACCTCTTCAACACTGCATTCTACAAACTGGAACATTCTGAAACCCTGCATCTTCGGCATCGGTTAATTTAAACAATCACTGTTTTTAATCCAACCGTCGTATATTCCCGAGCGAACCGCATTAAAGATACTTTTAGAGAAGAAATTGTTTCTTAAAAGTGAATAGCAAATATGATTGAGAATGTTATTTAGAATAAGATAGCACGCTGCATTGACACAATGACACTTCTGAGGGAACATACCACCTGTCACCACTTACCACGACCTGTTGCTTGGCATGCGACCGCCAACCGCAAGGAACGCATAACACCACGCCGCCTCCCTTCTGTCCTTTCTCTGAGCAAGCCCTTTAGCTACACCTCCTCTTCCTTCCGCAAACAACCCTGTTTATTTATGAGTCAGGTTGAAAGCGTCAATATACGAGGGTCTTTCAGAAAGTAAAGAATGTTTGAACATAAATAATCAACTAAAGATGTTAAACTCCCAACGAATGCAAAACCTTACTTACAATATTAACTTATTTTTTCAATATGATCAACTGGTAATCGTCGAGGTACTAATTATAAGGAGGAGCAAGCTAAACCGTACTTCTGCCGCCAATGATAAAGTCATGGGGAATTCATGTCTTCAAGGGAAACAATAAACAATAAACAGCCTTTTGCGAGACTCGACAACGACTTAAGGTCGGGACACACATTACTACACCGTGTCCGACACACAACTCGGCAGAGTGTTGGAGAGAGAATTGCCCAATGTTAAGCTACGTAACAGTCTCCACTTCTCCGTACTGACGCCGCGTCATTTACGACACGTGCGCGATTATGTCTGTTGTCTGCGAATTTTTGCCGCAACACGGTGCGGAGTCAGAAGGGGAGCTCAACAAGATTTATTTCATTTGTTATTATTTATTGTACGTAATAAAATAATAACAAAATAATTAAATAAATAATGAAAGACTTACAGTACATATTTTGAGGTAATGTAAAGGACAAACAGAATACATTTTGAGGTAAGAACTCTCAGCGCTTCGACTTCCTCGTTTTAAATCCTCGACAGGTGATTCAAATAAAACGAAGTCGAAATGTCGTGATTTCTTATCACGAAATATATATTGTTCGTCCACAAAGGGTCGTAAGTCTTCCATTATTGATTTAATTAGATTATATAATGGACTTTAATATACATTCGTTGAAGTAGTATAATAAAATAATGTTTTCAGATTATTTAATGTGGAAACTTTAATCGAAGACGTTCGTAAATATTCAGTTATTTACTATGAACCAAGTGAAAAGAATTGGAACAACATTAAAAAAAGAGAATTTGGAGGTTTATTGTCGTAATAGTGGGAGCAAAACATAAGTCAATATCTTCATTTATTTACAGAAGAAACTCTAATATGGAAAAATTTACTGGCTTGAATTTCAATTTAAAATGAATGTGGAAATACTAGGGACGTAGGAATTTGAGAGAATACCAAACGCAATATAGTGTACACCGCTGGTAACCGTAACACGGATCTGGTGCAAGTTGCAGGCAAGTGTGGTACAACTCGGCCGTCAACCCTCACACGACTTGCGGATCAGTTCTGGATGACCCTCGTATTTACATACCTTACATATAGTAATTCTTCTCCTGATGGTAAATAAATAAATAAATTTATTGTCAAAAAAACAGTACAAACTGCGTAAGACCACGTGGAGGACAAAAAACTAATTTACTCTCCGGAAGCAAGCAAGGGACCATCCCATCAATTCCGATCAAGGGCCCTAAGGCAGAGGCGGATTCAAAAAAAATTCAGCAAAAAATTTCTAGATAAGATAAAAAGTTAGCTGCGAGTTATAATACTAATAGAATGTCAATATGTTTTTAATTTAACGCAATAAATTTACATGCACAAATTATTATCAAACTATTGATTATTCTGAGTATAGGGTTTAAAAATCATAAGAATTGAAATAACACTAAATTCACGATTTATTGTTACAATAAACACGCCCCTAGACAAAGCCTA
>NNCF01126019.1:111567-172592 GCA_002313205.1 Laupala kohalensis | reverse complement strand
GTTGAGTACACATAAAACTAAATTAATATGAGCCATAAGACAACACAATCATGCAAGAAAATAGTTTTTGAAATTGTTATAAGTTGTTTAAAAAGTACTACAGCAATGGCGTGATAAAGCACAAGACGAATTTAACTTTTGTTAAATTCGGATTCAAACTAACCAGTATTTTTAATAGCCATTATATTCTAAAATATTTAATTGAATTTTTCACTTCTTATCGGTAATTTTGCTAAGTAAGAAATGGAACAAATATCACTACAAACATTTCTAAGCGTTAGCCCTTATTCAAATACTTTTGTAACTAATCATTGCATGACAATATCCATTATTTTGCCAATTTTTGTATTATGTTAAATCACCAAAAGTCTGAAATATTTGTGTGATTACGATTCGTTTATTTTTTTCCCCCTGTATTTTATGAATTTTCATGAAGTCGTCAGATACCTTATACAGTTATATTTTCACAATATAGGGTCATTGTGTTCGGTGTCAACTAGAAGTATCGCTTCATCTTATTTCAAAATGCAATTTTTTATTATTTTCTTTTTCTCCAACTAGTCTTTCCAATTGCGACAAATTTATGTCATTACAAAGACATTTTTATGTCATGGTCGTGTTCAGTATCATACATTTTATCAACACAATATTTCTTTTATAATTTATTTAAAAATTGAAATTAAGTATGAATTGTAAATTATTTTCACAAACTGCATCCTAAGCGACGCTATTTGCTTTTAACCCTCTGGTTTAGTTCGCAGAATTTATAATGTAGTAAGTTTTTACCGACCTCCCAGATGACACTACTCACGCTTCCATGAATTTATATGCCTTGCACGTTTATAATACAGTTTAGTATTGTCTCCGTGTGAAATAAAAACCAAATTACACAGTTGATCCTTCACGTTATTGCGCAAATATAGTATATTTATTTTAAAAACAAAATACTGGATAATTGTTGGATACATCATTTATTGCTTTCACGATACTGTGGCCCCATTAATTGGTATTTTCATGTTTGTAAGATTATGATACCATCATACGTTCCCATTTGCTGTTTCTTAATTTTTTGAGAGAAGTTAATTTCAATTTTTCGTACTTCCATGAACTTTCAGTTTCCGCATTTTGATATGTCATTAAGGAAGTATAATTTCTATTATATACTCCTTCCGAGACCTATCCAAAAATAGGTAATTAAATATCAGATTAATGAGTTAGGTAAATTACAAAAAAATATGTAATGTCCTGAGTTTCACCGTGATAAGTTTGTCCTTTCTATTATTTATGAATGTTTATAGTAATGAAAGTATATTGGTAATTATTTATGTGTATTTTTAAAGTTATTGAGAAGAAACTATATATATTTTATTTTAAACTTTTTTTTATTCCCTGCCCAAGAATATAAAAGACATTATGAAATTGAATATCTTCAAATCCGCGGTTAAAAACTACCTCCTGCACCAGTGCTTCTACACTGTAAAAGAATTTATTGATTTTAATAAAAGTTAAATCCATCTTGTACTTTATCACGCCATTGCTGTAGCACTTTTTAAATAACTTATAACAATTTCAAAAACTATTTTCTTGCATGATTGTGTTGCCTTATGGCTCATATTAATTTAGTTTTATGTGTACTCAACTTTGGCACGGTTGTGTACATAAATTCTGTAGCCCCATCCTGGCCCGGGTTTTTCTCCGTTTTTCCTTCGGGTAGAGGCGGATTTCTTATACAGGTTCTCTAGGCTTTGTCTAGGGGCGTGTTTATTGTAACAATAAATCGTGAATTTAGTGTTTTTTCAACTCTTATGATTTTTAAACACTATACTCAGAATAATCTATAGTTCGATAATAACTTGTACATGTAAATTTACAAACATATTTGCGTTAAATTACAAACATATTGACATTATATATGTATTATAACTCGCAGCTAACTTTTTATCTTATCTGGGAACTTTTGCTGAATTTTTTGAATCCGCCTCTGCCTTAGGGCCCTTGATCGGTATTGATGGGATGGTCCCTTGCTTGCTTCCGGAGAGTAAATTAGTTTATTGTCCTCCACGTGGTCGTATGCAGTTTGTACTGCTTTTTTGACAATAAATTTATTAATTATTTATTATTCATTAGAAATATTTTGCATGTTCTCGAAGACATTAGTGAAATAAATTTGTATATTCATGAAAAATCTCACTTTTAATGAATTGTCTTTGATTAACAGTAACTGATAATTGTTATGATCTTCTTCTAAAATTGTTGCTAGAATTATAGTGATCGTGTGATGGTTGTTATAATCGCTCACATTTTGTTTGCTATCGTGTTATTTTCAACGCGTTTAGTTTTGTTTCTCTTCATATTTTTTAGCAAGTAATCCATTTGGAGTGGTTTTCATTCTTTCTTATGGCAGTTTCGCCAACAGAAAATCTGATACACATCTAAAAGCGTCTTTCTGTAGACATTTCTAAACGTCGATAAATTAAATTAATGAAGGGTGATATCTATCTGTGCTGATAAGACAAGTATGCTGATATCTATTTTAGATTTCAAAACACACATTAACGTTCATTTAAACAAAATGTAGGCTATTTAATATCTTTATGAAAAACATTTCCTTGTTTGCGAAAGGACTATATTTTCGAAAATAAAATCTTTCTTATTTTTTAGAAATAGATAAATTGTTTTCAACTATAGTCATAAACCTATATTATTGTTTAAAATATTTTGATTGAGGCCACTGAACTTTCTTAAAGTGCGTTTACAGACAAAAACAAATATTTTTAATATAAACGTAGAAGATAATTACACATGTGAATTACTTTCTTAACATTTCCGAACAGAACCACCTTAACGCATTGAATATGCTGTACAGATTGAGTCTAGAAAGAGTGTGGCCGGTGACCAAGAGTCGCCATTTTTTCGTCAAATTGATACGTTATTAAAACATGAATAAACTCTGCTTTGAAAAAAAAATCAGTTATATGAAGTTTGACTTAAAAAAGCACGAAAAAGTATTTCTACACAAATTTATTGAAGGATATTTAGAAATTCATATGAATTTAATTGCACTCTCTCCAACTTGATGAAAAAATGGCGGAAACCTGGACACGCATCGGTAAACCACTACACTCTCTTTAAACTCCCTCTGTGCTGTATCAGATGTCAGCGCTCGTTGCGGCGGCTGGAGACACTATTTAGAGTCTTCGCCTAAACCTGAGTTAGTTAAGCTGTCGGTTGCGATTCATCTAGCTACTGTCAACATTTTGTTACGTTCGAGCTGAAAATCGATAACCGTGTGGCATTGGTAGCAAAACGTACCACTTCGTTCTGTGATGCGGACGTCCCTGAGCATCACTACCAGTGAGTGACAATGGCTTTAGAGAAATTTTCACTCGTAATATCAGTGGAGTTGATTCATCATTTCAAGTACGTTTTAGTGCAGTGATCTGCGTTAGCTCTTGCAATGAGTATAAACATTGTGCGTAATGGACGTACTTCTGAACTCCTCTTCTTGGGCGTTGTATGTGTCTGTATTTCAGAACTAGAAGTATGCAAAATTATAAATAAGGTAGGTAAATAGTAGGATGTCCCTTATTTTTCGACTTCTTTATTTTTGAACGCATACCCTCTAATTTTTTATGTTTCATCACAAAAGCTAGTATATTAAATATTATCACCCTGGGATGATATTAACCCGTGCCGAATTCTCGTCAAAATTGTGATATTAAAAAAATAGTAGAATATTAAAAAACTTTTCCCACGTCCATCATTTCATTTCAATCGTTTTGAAATTTTCCTTATATCTCTGAAATAAAGTTTAAAAGGTTGGATAAAAATTTCAAGTCAATTGAATAAAATAAACGGTGAACTAAATTAATGCTCCAAATAGAAGCTTAAATTCAGAGTAACTAACATTATTTCATGATTCAAGGAATCTGGGAGTTGCATTCAAATGTTGCAAGATTATTATATCAAATTTTAACATCATTCCAAACGGCTTACCAAATACTGGAACTTATAGCTTATTCTAGCTTATTTTCTGTGTATTATTGAACATGAGGGACGATGACGAATATGTGCTGAATTGCACAGAAATCTGTCAATTCTTGCTCGCTTATAAATTGCACGTGCGATCGCAGTCCTCGCATACATTAGCAGTTTGTCATTTATCAAGTGTGGATCGCTTTCGATATCTGACATGTCACTGAACTTTCGTAGCTCAAGTAAAGAATATTTCTGGTGGGGGAAGTGAATAATCAACTTGTCGGTTGTAAACTTCCTTCAAATAGCGAGGTACTCGCGATGATTGTTTACTACAATATTCGTGTTGTGACATTATCTTGGAAAGAAATATTAATATCACTTTTCAAGAGCGCAATATATTTTGTGAAAAGGAGGGAATTCCAATTAAATCACTTCAAAGTAGTGTAAAAATCTCATTGAATTGTACAAGATCCGGAGGGACCTCCAAAAAAGAAGCAAACAACAATCAAGATGTCTTTAAGCTCCGTAGAAATGAGTTTACAAGTTTGGATTTGTAATGCCAAAGAATCCTGGCCTCTGGGTGTTCGAAATGCCAAAGAAGAACGTCTTCCTATTGCGATTCTATTCGGATGTAAAGATCAAATTCTAGCTGTTCCAAAATTAGACAATTCCAGAGAACGGGAGCAGGCGCAAGGTGTTTTGAATGCAATCGCCAACTGGAATCTTGAAGACAAAGTGGAATTACTCTGTTGTGATACAATGGCCTCTAATACAGGTCGCATCAATGCTACCTGTGTGCTTTTAAAACAGAAATTAAGCATGGGTTTGATAATTTTCGGTTGCCGCCATCACGTTATTGAATTTGTTTTCGTTTTTGAAAGGTTTTCGAAGCAAACATTCACCAAATTAACATTAACCCACATACCCCTTTTTCCAAGAGGTTTAAATAAAATTAAAAAATATTGATCCGGACTATATCAATGTCTGTAAAGAAATTCTAAAGGCTCACTGGAACGGTTCCAAAAATAACGCATAGCTGGATTCCTATCGACCTGAGTTACAAAAGAAGATAAGACATGACAATCGAGACTTGGTTGAGTGCTTCTTCCAGAGCAAATTCTTTGTCTAATTCCACTTTATTGTCTAAAAACATGTCTACTCAGCTCTAAATATGAACTAACACCGGAAGACAAAACCACTGTGCAGGACGTAAGTATATTCATTGTGACCTGCTATATTAGGCAATGGTTTCAACGTATTTCTGATGTAAAAGATCCTCAAAACTAGAGTTTCCTGAAATCTCTTAAATGTATGAAAACGTAGACGATGTCGTATCAAAATCAGATCTGCAGAAGTTTTGTCAGTACTTTATGGACGAAGTGGCACTATTTGTTGATTCTGTGGATGAAACAAAAGTAAGACTAGTGGAAAATTTAAGTAGAGAAAATCAGGTGACCACTGGGAAGAGATATATGCCATCTTACGAAGACCTCAACGGTTTATTGTTTATTTTTAAATAATAGAACCTTTCTGTACTTTATTCGAGCACTTTCATTTTGACTTTACGTTTATTTATAAAGACTTACTTTTTTTAACCAACAGTTATTTCACTGATACTATCAAGAAATTGCAATACTAAAATTCAATATATTCATTAATATTAACATTTTTTGAATTAACAGTTTACAATGATTTTTATTCATGTCTCTCATTTTATTCAAGAAAAGAATATATAAGATTTTCTTTATATTCTCTATCAAGAGTAAAGATTTCTTCCCTTCGCCTGAAGTTAGTTTTCTCCAACGATGACCTTGTACATGGGGAACAAAGAGTCGTTCTTGAAAAGCAAACAAATTGAAGCTGTCACCGACACTGCTGGAAGAGCAGTAAAACTAACGCAAGACTTTCATTGTTTAAGTCCTACCGATGAGAAGCAGAAACAATTATTATTCCGTTGTGTTAAAAAGCATCGTTGTTTCCTGACTAAAAAACAAACTTTGAACAGAAAGTTCCCCCAATGATTACTTCACTAAATTTTGTAATAAAAATGTAGACTATTAATAAATAATTTATGTTTTAAATATGTTTCATATTTGCTTCTTCCCAACATGTACAGTGCTGAATTAATTGCTTAAAACAATGTTTGTTACATAGATCAGTAAAATCGGAGTTATTAGCGTAGTGCTCAAAAATTTTCCCCAGTTCTTGCATTTCATCTAACTAACTTTCAAAGCTCTGGCAAACATTTCAAATTGATTGAACAGTAATGGCGGACTAAGGAAGAATTTTATAGCTTCATCCTAAATTGGAGTGCGTAATTGTTTCTTCAGTCCGTCTTTTCTGTTTAATTAACTTCAAATTTTTACATTATATTTATCAAACATTTCTAAAGTATGGGTAATAATTTCTAGTTTATTGGACGATAAACATGGACCGTAGAAAGAGCTACCCCAGCGCCGGCACCCAATATGTTACAAGATGAATTTTAATTACCAAATAACAACTTTACCGTGAATTCGGCACGGGTTAGTATCATCCCAGGAGTATAACATTTTGTATATGTGCATTTAGGACCAAACTGAACAGAAAAAGAGGGTGTGCGTTTTAATTTTCGCAAAAAAGATTTTTTTGCCCCGTATAAGGGACACCCTAGTAGATATTATCAGTCATATAATGTAATGTGTTTGTTCTTTAAATTAAAAATTCGTAAGGTATTAAATGTGTAAAATTTGTTTGACACTTCCTTGTATGTTCGATTGAAGTTGTGGATCGTCAATCTTTGCCTGATATATCCATAAGATAACATTTCTTTCACTTAGTATTTTGATCTCAAAAAACCTTCAAGATGAAGAAATTCAGACTCATTCGCCAGCTTGTGATCTAGAGAATTATGTTAATAATAATAGCATTGAGGGATTAAAATAGTTTCATTGAAGTATATCATTATAGCTATGGATTTCTAATTAAAACTCGAAAGTTATTATTACATTTTAAATAATTTGCTTTATTTCCTCAAAACCACTAAATTTCACGTTGAGAAGATGCATCTTCTTTAATATCGTAGTACTTGAATTGTTTTCCTAATGACTTTAAATTCACCTAAAATATTTGATGATAATTTATTATTTCCTATCGCAATATTATGCTATCACTAAAACAACTAAAACATTGTAAATGACGCTTACCTATTTGATAGTTGCAAGTTAACAAGGATGTTTGTCTATGAAATCATATTCGTAACTGTGTTCAGTAATTATGAGCATGGATGTTGCACCCTTCATGTAGACGGATCGTGTTTTCTTTAAATCTGTAACAAGTCAACTTATAACAATCAATAGTAATTTTATTTTGAAATAAAGTACATTTTTCGCACACTATATTTACACGTTATGGGCAAATGTAATAAAAATTTGTGACATAATTTCTGCGTATCACATGCACTGGTTGAAGCGACTCGCAACACAAGGCGTGTTCCATGCAGGCTAAACTCTGCAATACAGCGCAACGGCATTACCAACACAACTCACGGCCAGCGTCCAATGTCATTAGCGGGTTGTGAGGAGGCAGCAGGTGGCGTCTTTCTGTACGGGACTTTTACTTGCTTCGCAAAGGACGCTATGGCATTGAGACGTTCAAAATTTGCCTTTTCTTCATACTTCACGTTATCTATAAACGACATGCGGATTTCTATTCCTTTACTGGATGCCATTTTTCCTTCCTTAAGTTGTGTAGTCTCTATGTACGTTGTAAGGTATTCGTTATCTCATTAAAAGAGCCTTTCTTTATTCGTACTTGGATTAAGAAGTATTTATCTTCAAGACTTTTTTAAAGAATATATCATAGACAAAATTCTTTATTGGGACTTTATTTTATAACTTTCACATTTTTGTTGCTTGTTCATTATGCCTGCATTAAAAACATTGTTTCATGAGTTATTTGATTTGTATCTTTATAAAATTTTGATTTGACCACAAAATCCCTCTTTCATTTTAAACAATTAATACATATGGTCAATATTTAATAATTGGTTAATTATTTGTTTGATGAGTTGATTGTTATTTATTTGTTTTGTAAAACCATAATTTTCAAACATAAATTCTCTCCAGATCTCTCCCCGGTAAGCTCCTTGCCCCTTGATTACTGTGAGTGAGAGGGGTAATGAAATATGTTACATTCATCCATGAAATCTTGACATATTGTAGACATTCTAGTTTTGATTTATGGTTAGATTTATTTATTAAATTCTCTCTACCAAGCTTCACAACTTGATTGTCCTTATAGCTGAGGAAATATTAAATATAAATCGTATCAAAACGTTAAAATATGCTTCTTTTCTTCATTAATTATTTTTATGTTAAGCAAAAGTAAGTAGTTCTTATTGAGGAGAGTAAAGCACTAGTTCATATCCCAGAGTCATTGCCATATCTCTCTAGCTTATTCGCAACACTGTTTAGTTTGAAACCTGCATAATATTACACGAATTTTGACAACAGATTTCAATTTTTTTTGTTCTGAATGTAGAAGCACAGGTTTCAACTTGTTAAAATTGCATCTTTTGTACAGCTCTGCTATTGTATATATTAACCCAGTAGATAAAACAGAAATAATCATTATAATCACTCTAACCTTTTAGTGTCTCATCGAATGGGTACGAAGGTATCAATAATTTATCACTCCCCAAAGTAAAATACGATAAGGTTGATGGTATTGTTTTAACATGCATAAAACGTACATCCTTGGAAACAAAAGACCATCACAATGCACCGGGCTTTCAACAAAATAAAAAGAGGCAAATAATATTTTGCAATATTTTATGTTTTCTGTTACGGTTACTCAAAAAAATACCTACTCAATGTGTTCATAAATGTCATTCCAGATAGCAGTCCTCGTGTCTCTTGGTTGTGCCATGCTAGGGCCTTTATTGTGGGTAACTATATGTATTGAATTGAAAAAAGGTTTAATTGTTATTTACAAATGATTACAATAGAGCGTAGTTTTTGCGGTACTGAAAATCCGTTTGTCCGTGATTTGAACCTATAGTCGCCATGGTCTGTGCTTACAATACACTGGCATTTACTCTTAAGGAACTTGCCAGTTACGCCGTCCGCACTATCAGCTATAATTGTGTGCAATCCAGCAATACATTCTAATATTAACGAAACAGAATACGGTTTAATTTATGTAATTTACCATAAATGAATATAATAGAATTAAATCTTTAGGCAACTGGTGTGTTCGTTCAGAACCGTTGGGAACCACGGATAAGCAACGGTCAGGATTAGGAAAATGTATGTATATATTTATATGTTCTTACGTATTTACACATATATACAGATTTACACAATACGTACCCTTACGCGATACTGAAAAAGTATACCTTTCTTATTTTGGCAAAGATAACAACATGCAAATAACGTTTGATTTGTTACTACATTCCTGATGCGGTAGTATTTCTGTAAACATTGCAGTTCGCTATATATGTTTATAAACAATTCTTGGGTTGTTGTGATTATTAAGTCTCTTCTTTTAATTTTGGCATAATCATCATCTATTACCACATTTACTTATCTTAACAAAAGTTCACCATTGTATATACATTTTTAGAGATGATATCAATATGATATATTTTATCTCTCCTTATAATTTATATGAATTAATTGTGTGTGAATTATTTTCGGTGATTCAGCTTCTTATTACTATTGAGCTGCTGAACAGAGTAATAGTAGGAAGTGGAGCTGTCGGTCAACTGTCACCCCATTGTATTACCCTTCCACGGTTTCCCTATGCAGTGAGCACGTACCCCCCTCCATCACACATAGTCATGTGAGGAACGCAGAGCTCTCTACCCCCTCCCACGCAACCACCATCCCCCTTTCTCCTTTGTCACAGCTGAGTACGCAGAGCTTGCGTGTAATTGAAAGCTCGGACGTGCCCCATCCCCCGTCTAAGTGCGTACGGCAATACAGGCAATCAAGGACTCCATGCAACAATCTCTACCGTCACTCTCTCGTTTGTAGACAATAGGTTGAAGTGGAACTTGCGAATTTTTCTGGTTCTCGAATCGTCATCATTATAATTAACCTCATTTTGTAACTCAAATTTCGAGTGTGTTTATTATACTCTAACTGTTGTAAAAATATTTTTCAGTGTAGCTCTTCAGTTAATAGTTTGAAAAAACTTAATTTTATTTATACCTGTGATACTATCTCTCTTTGCAAATACAAAATCACATCCACGGTTTCCCCGAAGAAAAACATTCAGTTGAGGTTAAAAACGACCCAATGTCTAGGAATCACACTTGGAGCCTGACTGGTGATTACTATAAGAGCGTGAAACATATCAGCGAGCTTACTGGGGTGCGAGGAGTCAAAAATAAAAATAAAATAAAAACCCAACAAATAGTAAAATATAATATGATATATGATCAAGAGCTAATAAAGTTTTTTTGATAGTAAATGGTTAAGCCGCAATAAATGTTTTTACATTTATTATATCCATTTCGTTATCATTACATATAGTTTAATATTGAACTACAAATATTTAATTAATTTATTTTGTTTTATTGTTGTCAAAACGTTATCTTGATTTAAAATTTTAAAAAAGCACTGGAATCGCGATTGCTGCAGTGTACTAACTGTATTAAAACTGCTATTGAAATGTCCCGTCGATATTTGATAAATACTGTTTTAAATTATCAAAAAATTAATTATTAAATTATTAAACCAGTTTTGTTTAAGTAAGGAGAAAAACGAGTCTTTTTGTTCTTTATGGCGGTTTTGTATCTTAATGACAATCTTTCAGTTGCGTTACATTGCATTTATGACACAAGAGATAATAACGAATGATGGCATTTCAGAAATTTAACATTCAAAATACATTCCTCACGTTCATTCAACAGTGAATGATTAACGATAATTTTATTATGTTGTATTTTGGAGTAATAATCCGATATGTCATGAAGTTAAAAAAGACTTGACTAACATCGACTTTCACACACATGACGGTTCAGCATAGTAACTCACAAATCCTACTAATTGGATTTTCGTTGTTTCATTACTTTCAAGGGTCAATTAATTTGTTTTATATTTTAAGTTACAATTTGAACAATCCAAATCGTCGTAAATATTATGTTAAGCATGTTTCTAATGCAGTATGTTAGGAGGATGCAGTATATTGAGTAATGTTCAACATGATCCGTAGTGCTTCCATCATGTATACATCTCAATCTAATTTTAAATATTGAAGTTAAGCTAATGGTAACATATCTTTTAACAGCCTATGAGAAGCAAATCAATTCCAGATAAATTTCTTACTTACTACACTTCGTCAAATTTTTGTGTTGCATTTGCTCAAAAACTCAAAGAAACCCCTTCATGCAAACGTAAGCTGTGTATTTGCCTTTGAAGCTTCGCCACAGCTCTGAGTGCATACACTGCTATGATTAAACCTGTTACATCTATGAGAGATTGGCTACTCGTAGGTCACGCAATAACACTTTGATTTCACCCGATTACAGAGTCGATTAGTTTGGGTTTAGATGTTTGATTGTTATTAAAGGTTTCAGTGATCCTCATGCGTGGGTTGGAACCCTTGATAATGTAACCTTTAATGCTCATTAGAATGAATCGGTGTGGTTTACGGACCACGCAAAACCAGTGCATATTGAAAATTATTGTGCAATATGCTTGGAAAAGAATTAGAGAAGGTATCTCACATTGATATTCCATCAAGACCCTGAAAGGCAATTCACCATGCTTGTACTTGTTAGTATGATTATGTAGATCGTACTCATATTTCATGATGGGTCTGTTTCTTCGCTATCGATACTTCATCACATTACGCCCTTTACCCTCTATTTCAATAACATATTTTTTTATCATTTTAGTATTTGTAAATGGGAAATGTAGCTTATGTAAATGGGAAATGGGACATGGAGCGATAGGAGGTAGGAGTTGGGTGGTAGGCTTGTATTAGTAGGTTGACGGGTTAGCTGGGTTTACCATACACTTGACCTACGTGGAGGGGTTAGTAGAAGTGGTTAGTAACAGTTAGAATTATTGATACTAGCAGGAGGTGGACAGAGGAAGGAGGGTTCGCTTTTCAGTAGTCACAGCTATATGAACCGGGGCATTCATATGAAAAGCTACAATTTATTTCTTGCCCCACCGGGAATTGAACCCGAGATGAAGGTCAAGAACTATATTAGTTACTATTTACGAACTCCATTTATTGATTGACAGCGGGTAGAGCTATAAAAGTGAGGAGAATTCTTCTTTTTTTCCGGTCAGCTTCGAATTGAAATGGCGTCGTTTCATGTTACCATAAACTTAGGATAACATGTTCTTTATTTAGAAAGAAAATTAACGTGGAAAATTAAGTTTACCGGATCCAATAACCGCTTAACTTAGCATAGAACAAAACGAGCTCATCAAACCTCGTGGATTAGGACAGATGGAATATGTTGCATAAATCTTCCTTAAAGAAGTCGTGCCACTCAGTGACATTTATAATCCTGAACGTTAAAGAAAATTTACATAAATAAACACATTTAAACGGCTAAACATTTCAATATATCTCTTACAATATTTTTCTAGAATAAAACAATTTATAAATTTTCAAAATAAATTTTTCATGAAAAAATGTAAGAAAAAATTACCAAATAAATGCAATTATCTCCATTTAACAGCATTTTATCAAAATTGATTATGAAAATGTAAATCCCAATCAGATAAATATTTTTTTCTAAACTTGTATTTATAAAAGTTTCTATAAAATGTACATAAAATATTTTTAGCAAAAAAATGTTTTTTGTTTTCATTAATCTTTTTTTCGGAATTCCTAATCTTCCTCATGATTGTGTTACGTTCCTCTTGCAGCGAAAATATTAAATATTCAGTCAAATCTTGCGAATTTTGGTTCATAATTATTTATAACAATTTTCAATAATAAAGTTACTTGTTGATTTCCTTTTCTTTCTAATTTTCAAGCGTTTGAAGTACATTTTTATTAATTTAAATTTGATGTTTTTTTTTGAAAATGTAATAGTACTTTGAGTAAAAAACTGGAGGGAGGTTGTTATTCAAAAAGTCTCAGTAAAGGAAGATTTTAGATACGACAGTAGTTGCTCATTCAATTCATACTCGGTGAAAGACTTAATTTATATTAGCTAGCTTCAAATAAATGTAAACCCATATCGGTTACAAAATTAAATTTAACTTTCATTGTTTAATTTCAATGTCAATATACCTCAAATGCAGTATATTGATTTTCTATGAGCTTCTTCAAACGCTTTCTTAGAGGTCGCATTCACTTTCCTTTATCATAGCCTCCCGTGCTTCAGTTGTCTTCTCCAACAATTCAGAAGCGACCGCTGCCACCATCCAATTTGGGCGTGAGCGTGCTGGCCAATGGTGTGGGGACACTCGACCCGATTCTCCAATCAGCGCCTTCACAACAGCTTCACAAACATCGGGAGTGACCAGCAGGGTTTCGAGGATTGCTCGTTCGGACAGACTTTGTCAACGGAGGTGGTCACTTTTTTGTTGATAGTAGCGTTGTGATGACGTGTGAGTTGAAAGCGGTGATGGAAACTCAGCGGTCGTATTACGCATTTTTCTCTTTTATTTGTCTAGAGAGGAATTGGAAGAAGTACAATCCTTGTTGACTGACATACGTAAACTTTATTGTCAAAAAAGCAGATACGAACTGCTTATGACCACATGGGGGGCGGGGGTAATAAACTAAGTTACTCGCCGGCAACAAGGAAGGGTACATCCCATCAATTCTGATCAAAGACCCATGGACAGTGGCGGATTTAATATTTACAAAAGATATTATGTAATAAATACGTACATTTATCCANCAACGGAGGTGGTCACTTTTTTGTTGATAGTAGCGTTGTGATGACGTGTGAGTTGAAAGCGGTGATGGAAACTCAGCGGTCGTATTACGCATTTTTCTCTTTTATTTGTCTAGAGAGGAATTGGAAGAAGTACAATCCTTGTTGACTGACATACGTAAACTTTATTGTCAAAAAAGCAGATACGAACTGCTTATGACCACATGGGGGGCGGGGGTAATAAACTAAGTTACTCGCCGGCAACAAGGAAGGGTACATCCCATCAATTCTGATCAAAGACCCATGGACAGTGGCGGATTTAATATTTACAAAAGATATTATGTAATAAATACGTACATTTATCCATTTTTCATTCCAAAAAAAATGTATATATATGTACAGTGAAAATTCGAGATAAATAAAAAAAAGGAATTAATAAAATTTTCACCCAAGGAAAATCCGCCACTACCCGAAGGAAGACCGGAGAAAAACCCGGACCAGGATGGGGCTACAGAGATAATGTTCACCATCGTGCCAAGGTTGAGTACCAAATATCTTTTACGACAAAGTGCAAGGAGAAACACATACAACCAAACAAGTGACTCTCACTAACATTAATTGGAAAGAAAATAATACATCACATAGTTAAGAAATCAACAAATAAATATGATATAATAAATACCTGGCAACTTTTCAGCATAAATCTGCAAATTTATGATATTTCTGTTGCATTTAATGTACATTTCAGACACTCTTCTTTTATAATGACTTTCCTCAATGTATCAATTGTTGTGTTCATTAAATTGACACCAACTTAAGAAAATTGTTGGTCATACGTTGGTAATATTAAATTCATTAATAATACACGAGGTTGCAATGCGAAATCTAAAGTGCATTCGTAGATATATGGATCTTGGAGCTGGACCTCAGAAGCAATCGACATCATGTTACATAATCGGCAGAAAAGAAAATAATTAACATTCTTGATATTGTCATTCCTTGTTCCTCAACTACACAAATCACAATAATGAACATATTATTATGAAATTTAGCCTTAACATGTAACGATTACTAGTAGTTTTGACTTATTTATAAGTATTGAGAGACTGATTCAAAAGGTGGTAACGGATCGAGGTAAGAGTTTGGTGGGCACATAAAACTACTATATAATGGCGAAAAAGTTAATTTTTCTTATGAAACATAATTTTTCTTATTCGCTTGCTTCCCGGCTTTGAGGTTTGACATTATTTTGACATTTTAATGATCTTTTCGTATTATGTGTATTAAAAACATAATTTAAACTGTTGGTGTAAAACCACTGAACGTACTTTCTCAAATACGTTTCTCCGTCTGCAGCATAGAGGAGAAAAATTCTATAGTGAAAGGGTCTTTTCTTTCGTGGTCCTCTGTACTTTGGTCGTCTTCCAGTGCTCTATTCACGTTCAAAGTCGCTAGATGAACTTATTACTGTCCTTTATTTGAAATTGGAACGTAAAATAAATATTCAGAATATTATTTCAAAACATATAGCGACATATCAGTCTTATAAATATAAACGTGTAATGTAAATGTAAGTTCGTTGTAGACAGAAATTGATGTATTTTCGTATCGGCAGTACGTTTCCTGTCCTTCTAAGTATTTTATAATTATCATATCTTTAATTTCAGTTCACGGAAAGGTTCATTCTATGTCTGCTTCGTTCATTTACACTGCTAAATATTATTCAAGTTTCTAGAAACAGTAAAGTAATGTGTAAGTGTAGCAGACACAAATTATTTTACTGAATATATACCAAACTCTCAAGCGAAGTACCGCAAATGCGAATGTAATGCACACTAATTGTATTTTACGTACAATAAATTTAACCAAATCGTTGGAGCCGTTTTTGAGGAATATTCGAAAGAGTACTTTGACCTTCATGTAAAGTATCCTCTGTTTTAAAGTAAAAAAACAGAGCACGTGCATCGACAACAAGTAAATTCTACCGTAATTACACTTGTGATGACATAGAACTGACAACAGAATGAATTTCAAGTTATATTAAGTGATAAATATTGTAAGTTGCCAAAGAATAATAAAGTGTGAAAACTAAGTGGCATTCAGAAGTATCAAATATAGCAATACTAGAAAAATGATCCCTCGATGATCTCCAAATTGATTTGATCCTCGAATAACAATAAAATACTGTTGCTTAGGTACGTACTCATTACTGTTTTTAAAAGTTAGAATCATGTAAAGAATATTCTTTTTTTAACGCTCTCGAGAAATCACCAAATTACCATGCGATATAATTACAAAATATCATATTGATTTGGCAGTAATTTTTATCAATATAATTCCCTCGAGTAAGATATATTTTATCACAGCATTTTACCGTAATGTATTTTAATTGAATGGGCTCTATAATTCCGGATAAAATGTCCGCAAAAAAATGTAAAAGTAAAGTAAAACTATCTAAGTTGTACAGAAATTGTTGAAGGAAAAGAAAAAAAGTAATATTAGAAACAAAAATGTCATATTATATTCAAGATACCATAAAATTAAAATAATTAAATATTATTAGAAATTACTTATTAATATAACTAATTTACAAAATTTGGTAAAAATATTTAACCCCTTTTGGCTTCAAATATCTATAATTATCGAACTTCTCACGTTCATCTTTTCTCTATCTCTCTTTATTACTGATTTTTTGTGTTTGAGAATCTTTCCCAACCACCGCAAGGCAGGATGAGCGCCTCTGCAGCCAATCAACCGACTGTCCGCTGTCCAGCCAATTACTAGAGAGCTTCCGAAAGTCAGAGTGCCTTCATGGTCGTAGCTTCTATGTTTTTCTCTCTTCTCTCTGGTTTTCTACCATCGTGTTTTTTCCTCTCTCCTTTGTCGTTGAACTTGTCTTGTATCGGTTATTAACCACTGGTTCGTACTTGAGACAAAAATGGACGACTATGTAATGTACATTTTCTGCCTCGTTCTACGTTATTTGACGGTGAAATTAATTATTTTTCTCTTGTGTGGTTAATTATTTCCACGATAAATTAATTATTTTGCTCTTTTTTCAGGTGACCGAATCATTCTAGTATTTTATAAATACTGGTAAATGTCTGCATTTATTATTTTCGTCGAAATTTTTGCTGGAAAACTAGTGGCTTGTAAATTAAAATTATTTCTCCTTTTTAGGAGAAACGTTTGATTAAATACTAAAATATTAAATGAAGTATAAACATTTCATAGACAAGAAGAATTTTTGAAAGAGAGAGAATATTGATCAGTTTCTGGAACTTGCAACTTTTGACATGGTTACGTATTCTCTCACACAGCAGTTCTTGTGTAACGACTGATGTAAACACGATACATAATAAACAGGTACTCAACTTTGGCACGGTTGTGGACATAAATTCCGTAGCCCCATCCTGGTCCGGGTTTTGCTCCGAATAGAGAAATAAACATTTCATAGACAAGAATAATTTTTGAAAGAGAGAGAATATTGATCAGTTTCTGTAACTTGCAACTTTTGACATGGTTACGTATTCTCTCACACAGCAGTTCTTGTGTAACGACTAATGTAAACACGATAAATAATAAACAGGTACTCAACTTTGGCACGGTTGTGGTCATTAATTCCGTAGCACCATCCTGGTCCGGGTTTTGCTCCGGTTGTCCTTCGGGTAGAGGCGAATTTCTTATACAGGTTCTCGAGGCTTTGCCTAGGAGTGTGTTTATTGTAACAATAAATTGTGAATTTAGTGTTATTTGAATTCTTATGATTTTTAAACACTATACTCAGAATAATCTATAGTTTGATAATAATTTGTTCATGTAAAATAAATTTTTTGTGTTAAATTACAAACATATCGACATTCTATTAGTATTATAACTCATAGCTAACATTTTATCTCATCTAGGAATTTTTGCTTAAATTTTTGAATCTGCATTAGGGCCCTTTATCGGAATTGATGGGATGGTCCCTTGCAGATTTCCGGAGAGTAAATTAATTTATTGTCCTCCACGTAGTCATACGCAGTTTGTACCGCTATTTTCACAATAAATTTATCTATTATCTAATTTATCTAATAAGCAGATCTGTAAATAAATTTGGGCAAAATTACGTAATGAATGCCAGACATAACTTGAGCTATTATTTCTCATCTAAACATATATTTTCATTTACTGTCACGTTTTATGAACTCGTCATATCTCTTTCATAACATTTTATTTTAATTTCATCTTCCTAAATTTAAAAGTACGTTTGCAAGTTGAAAGAGATCAACTACGTATTCTAAAACCTGTTATATTCAACATTCATTTTTTCAATGAAATAAATATTATCAACAATTTCTGACAAATGTCATACAATTTTAAAATTTATAAAATTTTCTTCATGCTGTTCTATTCTTGACTATTCAATAATCCTTTACTTCCTCTTCTCTATCAGCTCCTTACCTTTGCCTATCTCCAATGCCCGGAGCTAACGTCGTCCACCGAATACGCTCCAGACGAGTCACGGAGGTAATTACGTTTCTTGCGTTGACCCTCTTCCTTCTTAACCTCCCACCCCACCCTTTCGTATCCTTCCGTTGCCGCATCTTGGAGATCCCGGATTTTACCCCCTTCCACTAACGTAACTGTCGCACAAACGCTGAAGTAGTGAGTGGCCGAAGAAACTCTTTGGAGAAGAAGATCAACTTAGATTCTAGAAAATTATAAAAGATAGTTAATTCATGACTTTTAACTTATTGATTTAGTATATTTTCTGTTCCTTCCATCAATAATTTATTTCTTTTTCGTTTATTTTTTTCGAAAAAGTTGCAATTGTCTCGACCGTGAGTTCATACGTGACCGGGCGATGTAAGAACCCTAGTGAAGGGCTTTACTTATTTATTCCTCCTCTTCTTATGATACTTGTATCTATAATTCATTTTCCTAAATAAAGTACTGTAAGTATAGCATGAAAGTAATTTCTTTCTTTCTTGAATAAACTGTAAAATTTAATTTAAACTGTTTATCACAAAACACAAAATTCTGCCAGAAGATTCAGCTAGAAGACATCTGGAACTGGAAGCAGGATCCTAAGAACAGCGTTTTCACAAGAGTGAATGCAAAAAATGTCACTTCAATAAAAAATACACCTATTGTTGAAGCAGAATTAATCTCATTGGAGCTTATAAAAAACAAGATTTCATTGTCGTGAAGAATTTCAATTGCCTCGTCAATAATAAGTTCAATCAAGAAATAATTCACACTATTTATAATGTGAATGTTAAATAAATGTTTCAATATGAAAAAATGAGCATGAAACAAATTATATACGATACAATACGTATTTTTTATTCTTCGTCTCGTTGCTCGTAGAAAGGCAGCCCCAAAAATATACAATAAAAAAGAAACAAATGAATACCATATTATTCGACGGTCAAGGTCGAGCTACCGCCGCGCTCTCTGACGCAGGAATTGAGAAATATTTCCCTCGGGACCTAATAAGTTTCAGCCGGTCACTGGCGCGCCCTGGTGGCGTATGTTTAAACTACCCTTTTGGGAGGGAGTAGCAGCTATGATATGATTCAATGTTGTTCCAGCGGCGGTCAACAGCTTACTGAAGAATATTTTACTATATCTTCAAGGCGGGAACGTCAATTCTGCCGAACAGCGCAAGCGCGTGTCGTTCCTGCACGCAAGAACCGGTTGATCGGCTCAGGTGTACTTAATCTGTTAACTGCATGATCATTTCGAAACATAAACAAACCATCTCAAATGTCGTTTCATCAGTCACTTTAAATTATCCGTACTAACACACTCGTGAAACATTATATTTACATTTAATATTTTGCCTCTTTCTGTTATCAACGAATAACTAAACGTTGAAAAACACAGAAATTATATTGCGGGCGCTAGTGTTTTTCAACTAGCTTGGGGAGGTAAGTGGGTAATAAGTTCTTTACGAGATCACTTTCATGAGAAACACAAATCACATTTATTACAAATATATATTACATATATCACTAAATACTACAAAAGCAGAATTACAAATAGAAATGGTAAATTACAATCTTGATGCTGTCCGTTGTGGGCGGACAGCTACTTCGTGAAATATTTATCAACGAAGTCCATTAGTTACAAAATAGCATTACCTCCAATGAGGCTGCACTTTTGTTTATAGTTTAAGCAGAATGAATAGAATGGCATAATACAAATTTGAAGTATGACTTGGCAAGTCGATACAAAAAATAACTGTATTTCTTTGAGTTTTCAAAGAAATGCCCCCCATTTAACATTCCAAGTACCTGCCACAAGTAATGCAGGATTTGTAAATCACTACCCTCGTCATAGGAGGGAATAAAATAGCTATTACTTAATATGTACCCTCTACACAGGAGGGGATAAATTTGATAAATAGAATTCAAACTGAGATTCCGAAATATGCAAGACAAATGTTCTCGTTTGTACGAGCGAATACTTAAAGCACATTCTTCTGGTGAGTAGATAACGGCTGCTTGTGGCCGCAAGGTTGAAGGTTGCTAGTACATGGCTCCAACAGGTGCATGATGGTCGCGTTATCGGACTGGCTGCTGAAACTTAGATAATGGCATGAGTATTTGGACTCAAAAATGTTGAAGTTCTGCGAGTTGCACGCAGTAATGACATGACACTGAAATGATTCTGTTAATAACAAGAATCATTGTCCAAAAAATCCTGTGTTACACAAAGTAACAAAACAACACTGTATGAACACTCATCCCTACGAACGGGAGTCACAACGATGTACGTCGAAATGCTTCATTCGAAGCAGAATGACTGGTCATGATTAGCGGCGCTTAGACTGGTTTTTGAGTGCTTGTAAACAGCTGCTTATATAGAGAGCTCACAGACTTTATACATAAAAAAAGTGTTCAGAAATCAATACCATGGACTTTGTATCTGAAGTTTGTTCATGAACCTTTTGGTTACGTAATGTTACATACATATCGATATGATAAACCTTTGGTTACAGAGTGTTTGTATATATCGATTTGATAAACCTTTGGTCACAAAGTGTTTGTATATATCGATAAGGTCGATGCACTTGACACTATATCGAACTCGTATCGATTGTTATCGATTGATTAGCGCTCATTTCAAATTGATGCTATTAGGAAACATGATTATAAATAAACAAATTAACAAGAAATATAAACAATTATAAATGTTAACACTATTGTTCCTTTACAAAGGTTTGGTTTGTAACACTTTCCTCCAACAATATACCACGTAACTAATCAGCGAATAATTTTTTCCCTCTTGAATATATTACTCGAAGATGGCTGCACTGCTTGAAGCACATCTTTTAAGGACCTGAATTATTTGTTAAATTTTGATAAAGGTGTCGAACATGTATGACAAATGTGAAAGAATAAAGAAACTCGTGGAAAGTGGTGAGTGTATATTTATAAAAATACAGTG
This sequence comes from Laupala kohalensis, assembly GCA_002313205.1. Taxonomy (NCBI): domain Eukaryota; kingdom Metazoa; phylum Arthropoda; class Insecta; order Orthoptera; family Trigonidiidae; genus Laupala; species Laupala kohalensis. Next base: position 151,339 of record NNCF01126019.1, on the reverse strand, counting down.
AATGAACAGCAAGGGGAACAGCAAGACCTGGGACTGCCAAAAGAAGAAGTGACTCTGCTGCGCAGGAAAAAAAATGGCAAAATAAAATATTTAGAAGATTTTAGCAGACCATTTAACAGCATGTTTTAGATTCTTACCATTGGCCACATGGGTTATGTTTACATTTTCAATCACGGTATTATTCCTCCGCCAGAAAATAGTTTCTCTTTTGATTCAATAGAAGTCTCCCCTACTACCCTTAACATTCAGTATATATGATTTTATATTTAAAGCTAAATAATTTTACTTGATATACTAATGATATAAAAGATTTTTTATACACTCATTATTATGTAAAATATTACTTTTACTTTCTTACGATTTGTGATTTATGATGCGCCATCGTCTATCACATACGCGTCTATTTGTATTTTTTTGTTATAAATTGTTATATGAAAACAATTACTTTCTGATAAACTAGGTATTTACCGCTGAATTTTCCTCATACTTTTGATCACGGTTGATACAAGTAATGTTTGCAACAAAGTACTTTCAAGTAAACTGTCCAATCACACGTGACAAGTTCGCATAGAACATTATATCACCGTATACCATGCAATGACATTTCGTGAAACTTTAAAAAGGATCACTTTTTGTAACAAAAACCTTGTAAGGTCTAAATCTCTTACCCCGTCTGAGTTGATTATCATGAGTACTTTACATCAAGAATGCCATGAAACAATTTTTTATTCCATGGAGAGCGCTTGAGGACTATTCTTCAATCCGTGTAATTCTAATTTCCTCCAGTCTCTTGAATGGCTACAACAAGTAGTCATACCATGTTTCTGTAAATCCCACTCAGCTTTTCAAATTAGTTAGAAACAACTTACCACAGAGAAACAAAACAGGTCCAATATATGATCTTGTATTTTTATGTACTTTAACTAGATTTTTTTTCGCTCTAACGCTGAACTACGACTGAAAAATGAAGAAGAAAAGATAGGAATTACGTTTTATCTTTCTGGTATGAACGATGTACTTGAACACATGTTATTACATATTTAATATTTTTCTTGTAGTTTCCATGTTAAGTCATATTGATTAGAAACTTATCGATGAATTAGTATTAGCAAAACACAATCGGGTACGAATTTCTCCATCTCAGAAATGGTTATATGGATAAAATTGTTTCGTCCAACACGTTTAGATATCCCCACAACAGGAAAGTGCATTGACCCCTCGAGTCACTACCTTCTGTTCTGTGATGAAAACATCGTTAGCTCGGAATTCGAAGTCTCTTTCATCCCTACCACACCCAGCCTTTCCTATCCTTCTCCTCTCGTTTAATCTTTCCTCTTCTACCCTCCCTCATCCTGAGCTGCAAACTTCTCGCCTTTTCACTGTTCTTTCTCTATTTCCACGCCTCGATTTCCATTGCAATCTTTCATTTTTTTTCCACCCCCACACCGATTTTTTTGTTGTAAACTTCTAAGTCCAGCTTCTCTGTAATTCCCTTCCACCGACCTTCACGTAAGCCCTGCGAGTTCTATCGTGAGAGACTGACTACCCTCGGATTGTTTCCCTCTCTGATTTATCACTGAGCCTCAGATTTTTCTTCTTTTTGTACGAGTTCGGCAGGTTTTTTCACCCTTCCTTAAGGGATGACGGAACCTAATGACTGCTTTCTATTGAATATGGAGTAGAGCGTCAAGTTGAGAAGAGATTGTGTAGTGGTATTCAAGTATGATAAATGAAGGGGTAATTATAATTAGAGAATTAAAGAAAATATTTTTCCGGTCAAAATTTATTATTTTTGGGAAGTATAAATGAGAGGTAATCAAAGAAAGTATATTCATCAGATTTATGGTTCTAAAGATGTATTGATAAAATTGAAATAAATTCGTGCTAACTCCAAAAACAATGTTGAAGGGAAAACTATCTATGCGAGACAATAAAATATATCCCTGCGATTTTGAGAAAAGACACAATTCCTGTGATAAGATTGCAAAGAACATATATTTTTAAAAAGTATAAAATTTTATGTGTCAGATTTTTGTGTTAAAAAAGAAAGCGATGTATTTATTTTCATCAAAGTAATTATTAATTTGTTTCTCATGTATTTTTATTCTGTCCTTATTTGTTCCGCTAATTTTTCTCCGAAATTTTATAACGAGTTAATCGAACTCGCATCGTCAAATCTACCGTTGATTCTGAAAACATTATTGCAAAATTTGACTGGATATATTAAATATTTTTCTCCAATAACGGGGAGCGATTACAGAACTAAACAATGTTTATGAATGAAAGTTATCTGTACATGCAAATGAAATAATATAGAATCAAGTAAAACGAAATTCGGATGCTATTGATCTTTCCCTGGGCAATGATTTAATTCTCCTTAATTATCCAATCACACTTTTTTTTTGTTAATTGTATCATAAGTTTGATCACATTCAAAAGTCTTTTTCAGGTTCATAAATAGTTATCAATTTCATAAAACTATTTTGCTCGTTGTACTATCCAGAAGAAATACGTCATATTTGTATGATTCTTATGTTTTTTGTTGTTTTTTTTGTGGGGCTTTACGGCTCATGTCAACATCAAAGGTCATTGGAGCCCGAAAAACATGTACAGGTAGGGAAAATGCAGTTACGCTCTAGGAAGAGCCAACATGACTCTCCCCGCGTGTGGGACTCGTCGAATAATTCACCCTACCCACTAAAAACCCTCCTGATCTACAACACACCAAAACATATCTCACAAAACACATCAAATCGAGGGGGGGGCTAAAATGAAGGAGGTACATAACATGAGGGGGGACAAAGAATAAGGGGGGACAAAAAAAGAGGGGTAGGACAAAAAATGACAGGAATGAGGAAAATGAAAGATACCCTAGCCTTAATAGCGTCGGGATCGAAAAGAACAAGAGGTGACCAAGGGAGGTCAGGAAAGAGAAAGGAAGGAGCCTTGCACAAGTAAGTGGAAGTAATGCCAGACTCAGCTCGGGGCCCCTTTGTTCGCCAAACACGTACTTACTAGATGTAAGTCCTCTGGGGGGGGGATTCTTATGTTAAATAAATAACTTAGTTATATGTTAATGTTAATTAATTATGGTAATTTTAATAATGTTTGTTTAGTTTTTAAAGTAACTTATTTAAAGGAAATGGAAATAATACCCATGAAAACTTGCATAGTTATATTTTTATGACATTTAACACCAATTATTTTATGAGATGTTTTACCATTAAAATATATCAGTATAGTTTATTGCCTTCATCAATAAATGCCTGAATGGTTGCATAAAACTAGACAGTTTTTCTATGTAGAGCCCATCTTCTTCAGCTGATCCGCCATTGGAATTGCGTGTTAGACATTATATGTGAGGTCCTACCTCGATTTTAACTCACAATGTCTGAATACTCGTGGAGGAGTGTTTGCATCTGGCTGTTGACGTTGCAAACACTTCTCCACGAGTTGGTTCTGGGAAGTGGAGTGTTAAAACTTGCATCCGACGCGTAGGTACGCGAAAACCGGGATTAAGAGCACTGCATTGGAGTCGCCTGTGGTCACCTATCTTCTGAATTGAGATGTGACCCAGGTTCACCGGATCAGGCCAGGTGGATGTTCCGTGTGGACTTGGGAGACGAGGTGGGTGGTGCAGTGGATAGCACACCTGCGGACAGAGCAGAATTTCCCGGGTTCGACTCCCGATCCGTCGCAATTTTCACCTGGCTGTTGGCGCTGCTGTCCTACCTCCATTGTTTCTATAAGTTAAAAATGACTAACTCCAAAGCAGATAATATTGAAGAAACTTAAAGGTTTCTTGATAGATAGAGCAAATAGCAAGCAAATTGTTGGCATGTTGGATAGTTAGTATGGTTTTATTGACAATCAAAAGTAAATTTTAATTGAAAAATTAAACATTATTCCATTAACGCCAATTATTATTTTTCAAATAATCCACCTTTTATGAAGGTATCATTACCCGCGTTGACTAAAGCCAAGCTGACGACTATACACGAAACTGGGAGAAATATGGAACGAGTTCTAATTAATTAATAACTTGCACTATTGATTACTGTTGGTCATTTATATTGTATATTTGAAATTTGAAGATAAATTTATATTCTCATTTAAATCTTTCTTTGATGTGGATCACATTATCTTTAGTCAATTGACAAGGCTTCCGTTAGAAATTTTGACTCGAATTTGTAGTCAATATAATTTGCTTTCAGCCATACCTGAATCCACATCACTGTATTCTTTAGTGATGTAAGTTTATTATTTTTATTTTACGTCTCTTGTCAGCAATAAAATATTTTCTTTCGGCACATTAAGTTGTCCTGACCAGAACCCCACATCTCAAAAAGTCCCCAAAACATTACCCCAAAATTAGGATGAGCTGAAACGAACAATAACTTTCAAAAAAGACAAAAATTCCATATATTAAATTAATATTAAGAATATTTAAATCTGCTACTTTTTTATTACTACAAATTTCTTTGCAGGTAATGGGTTATTAATATAACAAATTCATTTATATCACAAACGTAGTGCTGTATACAATATTTTGGGTTACTAAGTTTTAGACGTTTAGAGATTAGCTTAAAAACTAAACTTTTTATTAAAAAATTATTTTTCAAACTACGGTCTTCAAAATGGTGAATTACTATGGTGAGAGATAATGGTTTTTGTTTTCAAAATGTATTTTGAAAAGTTATTGTTCAAGTTTGATTTTTTGTTTAACTTATAAACAGTTTTTCTTGTTACAAGTCTTATTACTACATTAATTGAATTGAATAACAAATAAAAAGTCTTTTAAGTTGCGTTCATTTATATTATCCGTTGATCCTTGTATGGGTACGAATAGAAACATTCTGTAGTCGGATCAAATGATGCAGTCTTACGCGGAAGTGGGAAAGGTGAGTTCCAGCTTAGTATGAGATGTGATACGAATCCTGTGTTTTAGTATGACGTCACGGAGCCAGTTCATTCACAGTTCGCTGCTCCAATGCACTAATTTCATAATAGGTTTTCCGTTCCTGGGACCGAGAGCTTTCAATACGACATGCAACTTCACATTGAACCCGTAATAGTCTGCTCTTTATTTTGAAACGGTAGATCTAGAACATTTTGGTAACAACAGAACAAGCAAATGAAACATTTTTTTTTTCATTCTCTATTGTTGTGTAAAAATCTTCGGATTTAAAAAGCAATTGTTCGTAAATAAATGGATAAACTTTATAATAGTTTTATAGTCGTAATTAACAGCAGTGTTCTTATATTTATTTATTAAATGTATTATATATTTAATTACTTATGTCCCTTTAGTGAAATATTTAACATTATTTTAATTTTTTTCGGACAGTTCTAAAAGTTAGTAAAAAATAATTTTACTATCCTTCGTAGTCCCTTAGATCACATTTAAAATTTAAAATATAATTTACCAAGAAAACACAAAAACATAATTTCTGATAATCTCCCATAATTTTTGTCAGGCAGCAATAAAAATTTACTAAATCAAAAATGAAATTTTTTAGATAATATATTGAAAATTGTACTTTCACAAATTTACAAACACAAATTGTGCATTACCACAAATAAGTTAGATGTATCAACTTAAGGGAATAAAAAAAACCTTTAGTGATGTTTCTGAAAACGCTTTTTTTACAATTCATTAACACGTTATATCTAATTACGAAATAACTAACTTCATATCCTTTCATTATATATAATTATGAATTTTACTATCAGACTATGTACGCTCTTGGCAAATATAACTGCTATGTAGACGTCGTAAGGTATCGGTTATATCGTTAATCTGCTGAGTGAACAGACCGGATCAAATCAAGATTTAGCTCATACTGTAAAATAAAGCAGCTTTCGTACATGACAAATACAGAACGTTGCTAGAAAGTGCAATAGTCTTGCTCCATAATGTATACGATGTATCTCTCAATAGAATAATAAATTATTCATTGAAACCTATTGTCACAGATACTTTTTTTGTCGGGGAAGAGATTTTTTTATTACTTCAGAAGTCTCGATATAGAAACTTGCTTCGCAATAAGATTCCTCCTTTTCAAAATAAATATTTAAGGTTATGCAAGACAAGGTTTATTATGCAGTTTGAATGTAAACAAGTAATAGGAACCAAAACACCAGGGTGACAACAACAAGGTATAAAAGTTATATGAACAGTTAGTTTCCTTTTTGGTACGACTCACGACTTTGAATGATTTGGTCGTTGTTAAAAAAACTTCTGCTGTCCGTCGCGAGATGGCGCATCGGTATCGAGGTCCTGCTGGCTAGCTGATAGCGTTGGAGTACGAGGTTCTGCCGTCTGCCTTGAGGTGGCGCTTCCATCCAAGCTTCTGCAGATATCGTGAGAGGGCGTCTCGTGACCTCTGAAGATAGCATTTGCCGCGGATCGGGCAGAGCTGGGTTTCTTGATAGAGGCTATGATCGGAGACGATGTTCACTCATAAAGAGAATCCGTTGCTGTTGCTATAAGCTAAACTTTGACAGATGACATCTACTCAAACATCCTCGACGCGTTGTCGACGTAACATAGCGTCGAGGTTCGTCTATTGAAGCTTTCTCGAAGCTTCTTAATAAACAGATCCAAGTTTCTCGAAGTTTCTTAAATAAATAGGTGACATACGCTTGATGATACATGCGACGCGTGCGTCTCGTGGAGTCTTCTAATGTTTACAATTTGCGTCGTATGTAGAGACTCTCTTGCGGACGGTGTGTATTATTCTGACCTTGGATCGTGAGTCTCTGAGTCCTTCGTCTTGACGACGACATAAACGACATGGCGTGTAATGCCTCGGCGTAACAACATGCATCTCTTATTTGTTAATGCATGGGGGAGTTTCATCATATACGTAGTAAGGTACGTGTTTCGTCGTATATGTAGTAAACAGATATTTTAAATTTTATATTTGTAGAATCCGGTTTTTAATATTCAAACTACATGATTGAAACTACTTTACTTTCTTGTCCTTGATAATATTTATTGTTATTACAGCGATTCTTTGTGGCATTCCAAATTCATCCGATTTTTCATTTTCTTCATAAAATGGTATTTACACTCAAAATATTAGATGAGTGAAATTTTTAAATACGTCGCAAACCCTTTCTAGAAAATATTCTTTTTAAATCAGAAATAATTTATTAGACGCCTATTTTTGTTGTTTCATTGAATTAAGATAATCCTTGGACCGACGTTGCCAACAGAAAAAGGGATATACAATGACGCTCTCTACATATAGATGAATGCTGCTTGACACACACAACTCGTACTACACGAAACATTTTCACAGGTAAATATAATCTCGCGATAGCTTCGTCAATCTTTGACAGTAATGAAACGGGGGATATCTACTCCCATCTCAACCAACCTTCCTCTATTTCGATTATAACCACTCAAGCTCAATGCAATTGTCATTCTCGCAAACCCTGTTTGTAATTAACGCTTCAATATCGTTGAGTTCTCTGATGGAGAAATGTGAAACTGTGCAGAGTAGTGATTATTTGACGTATTAGCTTCTGTCTTCGCTTTTTCGCTTTTTCGTTCATTAAATTATTATTCGTGGATACAACAGAAACGCACCCATAAGGATTTTTAAAGCACATGAATTATTTTTAGAATACCAACTTCTCGTCCTCGTATTTAACCAAAGAATCGTATTCCCATGAACAATAATTAAATAAATAAATATAGTAAATTCTAACCACAATGCCCGGTTTAATGTGAGTACCATCTGCGTGACCTAGAAGTAAAATAGATTTACACGAATTTCACCGCATCATTAATTGCACAATTTAGTCATTATACTTGTAGATACTTGTTGTTCCATCAGAGTCATATTTTGAAATACGAATTTTGTCAGAATGAATTCAATGTAGTAATGTTCGATTATATGATAATACCAACAAAAAATATAAAATAGTTTAAATTGCTTTCATAAAACTGTATGGTTGAGTAACGTTCAAGAACTATGTTTACAAGTGAAAAACTATTTAAAAATAGTACAGTCATTAAATATCTGGGGTACGCACATCTCCAAAAATTTACTGAGGAAAAATTACGTCGTTATTTAAATGAGTTCTATTCGGCTCGCTGTACACACGTTATGCTGTCATCCTAGAAATAATGAACAGTTATGTGAGAGTGTGATAGAGCATAGAATACTTGTCTCAACTTATCTGCTACATCTCTTTAAAACGATTCCCCCCCCCCAGGGGACTTACATATAGTAAGAACGTGTTTGGCGAACACGGGGCCCCGAAATGAGTCTGGCATTACTTCCACTTACTTGTGCCATGCTCCTTCCTTTCTCTTTCCTGACCTCCCTTGGTCACCTCTTGTTCTTTTCGATCCCGACGCCATTAGGGCTAGGGTATCTTTCATTTTCCTCATTCCTCTCATTTTTTGTCCTACCCTTCATTCTTTGTCCCCCCTCATGTAATGCGCTCCCCTCATTTTAGCCCCCCCTCCATTTGATGTATGTTGTGAGATATGTTTTGGTGTGTTGTAGATCAGGAGGGTTTTTAGTGGGTAGGGTTGAATCATTCGACGAGTCCCACACGCGGGGAGTCATGTTGGCTCTGCCTAGTGCATAACTGCATTTCACCTACCTGTACAAGTTTTTCGGCCTCCAATGACCTTTGATGTCGACATGAGCCGTAAAGCCTCACAAAAAAAAAGAAACGATTTTCGATGGAAGTGTATCTATCCCTCTACTTAATATTACGGTAACACAACTGGCTGTTCTAATAGAATGTCCTTCATAATCCGAGAATATGTCTTACGGAATTTTCTATTAGTAATAAGTCATTAATAACATTCTTGCTGTCTATGTACTGTACATGGTACTTAAAAACTAAATTTGGATCTCTCCGTAAATACGTTTTAAATTGATAATTTTACGTCAATATTCAGTATTGTATATTTTTTCAATTGACTAGTAATATTGTTTAGATATATTGCTATATTACCAAAACTCAACATATTGACACAACGAAGATAAAATTGGGAATAGTTGCAAAACTCGATTTTTTTATAAAGAGCAAATCTATGCACAGAAGTGACAAGATCAAGTGAAGATATATAACATAATTGTAAGATAGATACGTTGCGTAGTTTTTTAAATAAATAATAAGTCCAGTCTGTGAAAATAAGGTTGTTTAATTCAATTATATTCAAGTTCTACAGACGTAATTACAATATGAATGCGAGATAATATCTGGATCAGGTGAACAATATTCCAGAAAGGTAATATTAATGTAAAAGTATGTTATATAAATCCTGTCTGATTCAGAAAAAGAAAATGCAAATGATTGCTTCAAACTGAAAGAGATGATTTGATAATTCCTGTGACGTGTTCTCAAAAGAGTTTAAAAATGGTACTCGTATTTCTTGAGTAGCCATCCTTTAAATCCTTGAGCATCTGCTGACGTCATAATATTTGAAAAAACACGCATCATCGTCTCGTTTCTGCTTCACGAGGCAGGTGCGCGTCTGAAGAAACAACCCATTCGTCCCTTCGCAAGCACCGTAACAATCTATTGCTGCTCATCCGTGGACGTGAGAAGCGCCTGTGAGGGACAAGAAGTATCAGCTGCGAGGACACGGATAGTGGACGAACGAACGAGCGAACGACAAAGGGATGCCTTTGCCGGCGCTACACGAGAGATGGCGGAGTGATCGCCCGCAGCGTTCGCTTTTATCATCTTGTCGTAGGGCGCCTCCGGGTTTGTGCATCAATGTTGCACTACGCCATACGAGCTCACTACTTACTTATTCACTGCGGTTCACATATCACTGAGGGTAGGGGGTGGGAAGGAAGGACGCCGCTTCAAGGCGAAAGCTATGTGGGGGTGGTAGAGAGATCTCTGCGGTTGCTGATGATACAATGAGACNGTGGGGGTGGTAGAGAGATCTCTGCGGTTGCTGATGATACAATGAGACGGAGGAATGAAGTTACGGGGAGTCGAGTGGGGGAATGAAATTACAGAACGGATACTTTCTTTCTCGATCGATTTATTTTCTCAAAACCATGAATTTTACGACCGATAAAAAAAACTATCATCAACAAATATAATTTTTTTAAACGTTTATCTACAAATAGAATTACTGTATGTTTTAATTTCTTTTTATTTAAAAATGGACATATTAAATATTGCTTGTGTTTGAATTTTTTATGACTACACGGTACCATATTTTTTATAACTCATCAAATTTTTATTAACTACCATAAAATTCATTAACAAAATTATATACTTGCCACATTATTATAATATTTATAAAACAGGTTACAGGTCTTTTTTTGATCCTCAGCTAGTGTTCGCATGATTTAGGTATATATTTTCTAATAAAGAAATTGTACTATTTCTTAATGAGACATTGTGTGATGTATTTCACTTGAGATATAAAAAATACAAAACAAACTTTGTCCACATGAAAATAATTATTCAGTAACATATAATGAGTCAGTTGTCTGTGAATAGTATATAGGTTTTAAATGCATCTCCGTATACGGCGTTGTAACATACTCCTTACTAATGTGAGAAAGTCTTATGAATGGATCTATAATCAAGTTAAATGAATATGTGTTCTTGTTATTACTGGTTCAAATCAACACCATTTTAACTTACCATACATAGTGGTTATTTAGGAGTAAGCTTTTGTGCGATGTGGTGAAAACGAGAAAATCCTGCTTCAGTTCATCAATTAAGCAACACACCTTAGCCTTAACTGTTTTATTTTCGAATTTATTCTGCGGAATCATAGGGGTTTTTTGGCACAAAAGAAAATTAAATGCATTTCTATACACTCTGACATCAATTTTAAAGTACACTTGAGTTGTGAAAATTTGTTGCATTAAATTATACACAACAATTCAACAAGCGGAAGCAATCATTAGTAACATTTTTAATGTTTTTTAATAAAAAAATTGTTTTTATTTTAAAGTGGGTAAAACTCTAATGATGTTCTCAATGTTTTTGTTCACGTGTTGCAACACCTCGAATATTATTCGACATTGGAGTTATCTAGCGAAATCTTTTGTACAAATTAATTTGGTATTTTACAATATTTAGAATATATATATTAACCACAAACGCAAGTACTTGTTAAAAACTGTCATTGTTTACTCACTATTATTTATCAATAAATATTTGAATTATAATTGACATAGCTACAATATAGACGCCAGTGTTTGTTCACTTGGTATGTGGTGTGATATTATTATGTGTGGTATGATTGATGTGATTGGTTGTATCAAGTTATTGTACTGGTTTTTTTTCTGATATCGTATAGAAATTTAATTGATTGATTAAAACTGATTTTGTTGCAGTGTAATAGGTGACTGGATATTTGTGAAGATGATTTCTGTACAGGACTTCATGAGTTCTTAAGTTCAGGAGGCAATATTAACTCCATACATTTATCATAACACCATGTTCTTTCGGAACTAAATGTCTGTGTCAACTAATAAAAAATAATAAAATATATTTTATTGGAAAATTTTATAAGTATTATTATATCACGGATTAAATGTTTCTGTTAGGGACAATGAATTTAAGGTCACCTCATTTTTCTGTCACCTGTTTGGTTTGTAGTATAAAAATCATGTGTTTTTTTTGTTACAGGAGTGGACGTTGCAGATAAAATATGTGCAAGACAGAGACGCGGGGTTGTACGAATGCCAAGTGTCATCCCATCCACCCATCAGCAATTTCATTGAGCTTCGTGTTGTTGGTGAGTATATTTTCAGAATTGTTATATCGCACGGATCGCTTGGTGATCGACCTGAAATAGGAAGTGAAACACCGATATTTTTGGTGGAGCTACTTGGACCAAAGATTCCGTTTGGATATGTCTCTAGGTAGAATTAATCTCAAGCGACAAACTTAACTATGAACTTTTTTTGTGCGGCTTTACGGCTCGTCGACATCGAGGTCATTAAAACCCTAAAATTTTGTACAGGTAGGGAAAATGCAGTTACGCACCAAGGAGAGCCAATATGACTCTCCTCGCGTGCGGGACTCGCCGAATGACTCGACTATACCCACTAAAAACCCTCCTGAATTACAATATATCCAAACATAAAAAAGAGAGAGACAAAAGATTCCTAAAACATTATAAAAACCGAAAACAAAGAAAAAAATTAAATTTAGAGAGAGAAAAAATGAAAATTCAAGAAAAAGGGGGGAAAAGGGATTTAAATCCAAACCCTCCCGAGAACTTGTGGGAGTATGGATTTGAGTAATGACATACGAAGAAAAATCAGATACGGTTCCAGAGGCCACAAGGCCTGAAGGAATCTAAAAGAAACGTATCAAAATCGATTCATTTTGCCCCACCCATAGCGTTCAAACTGTTGGGTAGATAATGTCGCCGTTGGCTGGTACTATAGTTGAGACAATCCTGAAGAAAGTGTTCCACGGTGAGTGTTGTGTTGCAAGCTTCACAAATGGGGGGAAGTTCACCGGATAAGAGATGACTGTGGGTAAGATAGCAGTAGTCAATACGAAGACGTGAAAAGATTATTTCTACACGTCTGTTCGCACGGGATGATGAAACCCAGGTCTTAACGGAGTCTTTTACCTTCCTCATCTGGAAGGCGCAAGTTTGCAATTCGGTTTCCCATGTCCCAAGAAGAGACGATCTAATGGCAACCTTTGTATCTGACGTAGGAACAGATGAAAGGTGAAGGATTGTCCTGTTTTCCCCGCTTCGCTGCCTCATCAGCTTCTTTATTACTCATAATACCCACGTGCTCAGGAACCCAACAAAGAACTATTTCAAAATTTTGAAATACTGTATGGCTTATTATATTCTGAATTGTCAGCGTAAGGGTGTCAGAAGTGTACAGTAAAGACACTGATCACAGAACACCAAAAGATTCACTGCAGAGAACCACGCGCCGTATTGAATATAGTTGAATTAAATTAAGCGCCGCAAGGATTGCATATTTTTCAGCAGTGCAAAAGGAATGGAGGTGAAAAGAACGGGTAGCACTGTGGCAGTGGAAAACAGCACCGACGGAATTATTAATTGCTGAGCCATCGGTGTATATGAGCATATGATCCAAATAGAGGGTTTTTAGTTCTCCAAAGTGCTGTTGGTACACAGCAGCAGGAGTGTCTTGCTTTGAAAAATCAGACAGCCAAAAGTCGATGGTTGGTTGCATGAAGGACCAAGGTGGTGTGAGAGAGTGTGGGTATTTCACTGGAGGAGGTAGTGTGATGACGTTTTCCTCTAGAAGTTGTTTAAACGGACACCCGCGGGACGGGGTAACGAAGGTCTTGCAGCGTAAGATGAAATAAATTTTAGAGAATGTAGGTTGCCGAGTGGGGTGATTTGAAACCCCCACCAGTTTCACTCCGTAAGATTCAAGTAGAATATTACGTCTCTTGGTAAGAGATGGTTCGCCAGCGTCCACTAGAGTTATGTTTGTGGAAGACCAAACTAGACGGTCTTAAGGATCGCAGTTTCTTACCACGAGATAGCTCAAAGAAATAAAACACACTAAAAGTTTTTACTATGATTTAATAACGACGTACTCGTATTGGAAGTTGCGTTACAAATGAGCTGAGGAAGTCTCTTATTGTTCCCTTTTATATCCATCGATTCCCAAACACATAATTTCCACACAGCAAACAGTCCATTCCTAAATTTTTGAAATACAATGTGACAGATTAATATTTCCGGAGATGTCGCTTTAGTGCCTCCTAATGGGCGACGTGTGCCTGGTGAAGACAGCTCGCATTATGAAGGGTTCCATTGTGTGCTGTGCTTTACTATAGTAAGCATTCTATTCGACTAGTGCGGAAAGCACCAGTTGCAATGCGGACTCCTGCATGAAGAATATTGTTAAGGGTCCTGAGTGTCGTCGATAATGCGGAGGCGTATACAATACTGCCATATTAGAATACAGACCGAACGAGACTTCTATATTGACGAAGAAGGCAAGTGCGGTCTGCGCCCCATGATGATGCGCTTAGGGAGCGAAGGAGATTAAGGGAAGAAATACAACGGGATAGTAGTTTTCGGATGTGATTGCGCCAAGTTAGTGTGCGGTGGAATGTGAGAACCAGGAATTTTTCGGAGTCAACGAAAGGAAGACATTTTCCCCAAGAAAAAGATCTGGTTTATTATGGAGATGTTTATCCTACAGAAATGCATACAACATAACTTTGATACAGAAAAACTAAAGCCGGAAGACATACTCCACTCGTGTAAACGGTTTAAAATCAATTGCAGTTGTCTCTCGATGACTGAGATATTGCTAGACGAACAATAGATGACGATGTCGTCAACGCAGAGAGACGCATGTACCTGTTCTCAAACCACTGACGCAATACTGTTTATGGCTATGGCAAAGAGAGTGACGCTTAAGATTGAGCCCTGTGGGGCACCGTTTTCCAAAGAATAATTTGATGATGAATAAGTGCCGAGGCGAACGCGGAAAGAGCGTTGAGATAGGAAGCTCTTCAGGAACAGGGGAAGACAGCCTCGGAATCCCCACGAGTGCAGTGTGTATAGGATTCCATACCTCCAGGTTGTGTCATAAGCTTTTTTTATGTCAAAAAAGATGGTAACGAGGTGTTCCCTTAATACAAACGCTGTTGAGATGGTAGATGACAACGCAACTAGATGGTCTAGCGTTGACCGCTGTTTTCTGAAACCACATTGGATACAGGTCAGAAGGTTTCGCGGTTCCAGCGACCAAACGCGGCGACGATTTATCATTCTTTCTAACAATTGGCAAACGCAGCTTGTCAGAGAAATCGGTCGGAAGTGCGACGGATTAGAACGATCTTTTCCTCTTTCGGAAGTGGAATAATTATGGCCTCACGCTTTTGAGCAGGGACGGTATGCTCATTCCAAATACAGTTAAATAACTTCAGAAGGAATTTTATGCCTATCTCTGGAAGATGTTTTAGCATCGCGTAATGTATTTGATCAGGGGTTGTATCTTTCGAAGACTATGAACTATTTTTAAAGAGATCATGGGAAGGTTACAGGAGACGATGGTAAATCCATCGAACGAAAGCTGGCCTCAGTGACTATCTGAAAGCTTGCCGCTGAATTAACATCAGGCATGAAGGATTGAAGCTTGAAGGTATTCACTTGACGGATGGCTCAATACGTCACCGTTCAATGGTTTAGCATCTACAGCAAATACGCACCCAGATTAGCGCTGTGACAACGTCCGGGCAGAATTCTGAAGGGACGACAAGGGCGAGGCCAGTAAGTGCTCGTCATTTATAAGATTCCTATTGTGTTTCACTACTTACGATGGCGCAACCTTCCTGTTACGTGGTGGGTAGGTTAGTCCAACTCTATAATCATACGATGTCGAGGTGGACAAAATGCTGCTTTTGCAATTTAATTTTGTTATATGTGATACAGTTGCAATGCAAAGAACTGAGGCCACTGCTGCCAAGGGAGCTTCTTTCGTTATATTCAGAATACGAAATGAAAATGAAGATTCAATAAAATATGACAATTGTTTAGATTTATAACAAATAAAGTTAATAATAATTTTAAGTTACAGGATTATGATTAAATTTAAAAATAATTGACTAATTGGAAAAGTGAGTTTATATAGTGAAAAAATTTTGCAATTGTGACGACCATAACGATAGTTTCTGTAATTGTTTAATATTTTTCCCTGATTTATTCAAATTAAATTCACTATCTGTTCCAAAGATGTTCTCTTTTTTGTCTCAGTATATTATTTACAACTAATTGGTTGGGCCCTTTACTTTATTTTAAAGGGTAAAGAAGCTTACTTTTCTCTCACTCAACTGTTTTTAATTGCGTCTTATATTACATTTAGATTATAATATACCGACTACACAACTAATACATAATATGCATAAATAGCTATATTTGTTGAAATATAAATAACTCTTTATAAAACCAGAGAGACTTTAACAAGACTGGCAAGCAGTAACAGCTTTTTTAAACAATAAATTTATGGTTATTATTATTATTACCATGTAGTAGTGTACAATCCACAACTCTAAATGTGTTCTAGCTAGTTGAAATTTCCAATCCCAGGTTACTACCCGCTCTCTAATGGGTTTTAGAGATTTTTTTAAGACTTATTGTAAAAAGATTCAAAACCACGTTGAAAAAAATGTTCACGCACCTATTCAAGATATTTCATAATAATTTGTTTGAGTAAAGAAATCAGCGAATTGTTTCATTCCATTCACTTTGATAGAAGTATAAATTTAAGTTTGTGTCAACTTAGCACGAATATGTTCTCATTTTCAACAATCAAATCGTTCAGAGGCACAATGAGTTTGGAGTATTCTCTTCTCAACTCACAAATCAACTATTTATACGTACAGTGGGTTTAAACTGTAGTGTGTTCATTGGTCAGATCTGACACTAAATGTACACAGAAAATTAGAGTAAATAATGGAAATTTAATTAATATATTTTGCAATTATGAGGAAATCATGTTTGTTATTTCATTGTCCCTATTATGAATTCTGTATTAACATTTGTTTCTAAATAAAAAGTTAATACAACACAAAGCAACTCACTAATACGTGGAAAAATGCATATATTATGGGACATTTCTAATTTCTTCCCGTTTTACGTTTGACATTAAACAGTCCGAAATAATATTTGTGTATGTAAACCCATGAGGTTTTGAACAGGTAGAAAACACAACATAATGACCTCGTTTACTCAACAGTTAAATTTAGATATCTATAATAAATAATTTCAATACATTATGGCGCTTAGAAATAATGATCTTTTTAAGATTTCTTTGGAGAAAATAACGTGCAAAAAACGTGAACAGCTAGTTAACTGAGGAAATTTTTATTTTCAATTCTTGATTGCTAAATGCAATAGTAACTTGAAACACACATAAAAAATTGTAAAAAAAAATTGTTCTGTTCTCTTACATACGAAGTTATTGCTCTAAGAGATGATGTAGATAGAAGTGTTTCTGACTTGAAAATACCAATGTTCCTGGAAAAGAAATATTTTCTATGAGAATACACATATTATTTGACTATTTCTGAGTTACTTATCCTCCCGTCTTTACTATCTCACGGTTAGTTTATTAAATGTGATTATGAAATATCAACAGAGGTTTCAAATAAAAATCAACTGAAAAAGAACAAGTAACAAATACGGTTCTAAATATTATGTCTTCACAAACTACAGCTTATTTCCAATGGCGTGGGTTCACACTGTAGTTGTTACAACGTTTAAATAATTCATTTTTTTGCTAAACGAAACAAACCTGGTAATTTTCTTTTTACCTTTTCCTTTTCTCCCTTTCCAAACAGTAAAATAAAATTGTTTTTACACCTAGTAGTTCTTGCTATCCTTACATACGATTCCCAATAATTCATTTCAGGTTCTGACCATTACACTCAAATACCCTTTAAAAGCTGAGACAGACTGACGCAGTTCATTGCTCAGGTCTTCAAAAGTTAAACGATTTTGAGTGCAGCTTTCTTAATATTGGCAAGAGGATAACTTTAAAATTGTGAAAACATGACTTTCCAATTTCTTAAGTAAAAAAAAGGACTTTATTACACATGAGATAATGACGACATGGAAATACAAATATATACTTAAAGACAATAGGACAGTTTATTTTCCTCCACGTGATTTTACCAAGTTTTTACTGCTGTCTTGACCATAAATAATAATTATTATTATTTTTATTAGTGTTGTTGTTTATATGTAGATGTAGAAAGGGAAAGGAAACGATTGAGGATTTTTTGTGCGTGTGCGAATTTTTTGAACATGAACTAGGAGAATTTCTTAGAAATTTCAGGATTTGGGATACGGTAAACTTTCAAACCAAGAGTACATTGATTGACTTGAGGGATAAATTTGAAATATTAGATTTATATTGTACTAAGATTGGATATTTAAAAGAAGCTATGATAGTATCGTGAATTTACGGTGATAATGGTTAGAAGCTTTTAGTGACAGGTAAAATTATGAAGACTAGAGACATAAAAAATGAAAAGTAAAATGTGTAAAACCCCTGAAATAGCTATGTTGGGTACAGGTGACACAATATACACATAAATAAATAAGAAATCTTTCTTTTTGTCAATAACAACTCTGCAACCTGTATTCCTTAAATCATCTAAGACAACTAACACACTGTACGTAGAAGGTATGATCTTAAGAAGTGGTGAAGTACATTTGTTCTCCCTTTCTTCACCAAAGGGGAGAATCAGTGCGATTGCAAGTATCGTATCTCGCCTGCCATGACACCAAGAGCGTAATCGTTTCTTAGTGTATGACTGATATAATGAAATATCTCCGAAACATCAATAATAGATTTTTATATCTTATCTCCGAAACTTCATATTTCGAATTTATGAGTTATATCCGAGTCGAAATTCAGTAGTATTTGCTATTGATATTGAGTCTTACTGCAAAAAATAGTCCTATAATTTTTCCCCATTCATAATCAACTATAATATCTACGGAACGAGTATATGTTCTGGAGGATTCAGATAGACAATTGAATATTTCGGAGACAAAAATTTATTCTTAGGGAAAATTTTGATGAATGAAAATGTCAAAAGCAATCCCTCAGCACTAATTTCGTCTTCTATTATTCCCTCATTCACGCTCATCGAACAAAAATAGGAAAAGGAGATTTACAGTAGCTGGTATGAAAATTTGCATTAATTTATACGCAAAAATGCAAGTTATTATTTGATTATCTTTACTTATTAAAAAGATACATAAAATATGTATCAGGGAAAGTAACTTAAGCGATGGTAGCTGGGAAATTCTGGCAATGATATGTTTTGTAAGAAATATTAAGTAAGTTAGTTCATAGCTACATAATAACATATATAACCCAAGTACATAAAAATTTATTATTACTTTTACATGAATTTTAATTTATCGCAAAACACGTGTAAATCAGTACCAATGTAATACCAGTCACTATGACATGGCGGAAATGCTGTCAAAATGCAAAAGTTTTTAAAATATTGATATTTTGTTTGCTTCAGCTCTAATTTTAAGACTCAATAATTTAGTTTTAGTTTGAGAAATGGTAGTAAGAAGATATGTGAAATATACTTTAAAATATAGCATTTTTTGTCGTCATACGATAAACATACTTACCATCTTTCCTCGTTTTCTATTTTGCATTTGAAAGCAAAATATTTCTTCCCTCTCTGTGCAATATTATCTTTTAAAAGGGCATATAGTCCGCGAGAGCGTTTGTTTCTTAGGCACTCATTTCAGCAGTGTTAAGTGTGGATGTGAGGGAAGTAGTCTCCCAAATCTTTTATAAGCAGTTCCACTCTTTGCTCTCGAAATTTTATTGCATAACTCATATTTCTGGAGATGGAACAAAAGAAAGCAACCACTATTAAAAAAAAAGAAAAAAAAGAGAGAGAGAAAAGCGAGATACGTGGGGAGGCAGAATGAAGGCAGCCTTTATTAAATTTTTCACGCGTCAGAGACCTTCACTCTACATTTGCCGCGTTCTTTCCAAACAAAACACTGCTGCATTGTACTTCCTGAATGCGCATTGTAGATATTAAGTTGTCAGGATTTTAAGCTCGTGTGAATTTGGCAAATGCACCGTTGAATGAATGGATCCATGTACACTTCATAACCTGCGATGTCTTTTTACTTATGTAGAAGGTGTGTTATAAAATTCAGTAACATCATGAGCAAAACCTCTCATCTTACTTTTACG
Source organism: Laupala kohalensis (assembly GCA_002313205.1). NCBI lineage: Eukaryota > Metazoa > Arthropoda > Insecta > Orthoptera > Trigonidiidae > Laupala > Laupala kohalensis. The sequence goes on along the minus strand of NNCF01126019.1, from coordinate 131,621 downwards.
CTAGATCTTTTTAAAGGAATTAAATGTTTTTCTAAAATTCCCTTATTCTATTTTGATGGAAATACGAATTTCTAATAATGAAATATCCTTAAATATACATTTTGGACATTTTCAATGGTACTGGTTTCAATGGAATACTGAAGAATGACTACAATTCTTTCTCCTTTTGTGAAATGCGATAAAATACTTATAGAATTTTTATGTTAGAAAGTAATTGAAAAAAAGCAACTGTGACAATGACGCATCAAATACATTGTCGTCATCGTTATTTTGGTGAGTGGGTAGCTAAACAAGTGACAAAATAGAGAAATAATCATGGATTTCCGAAGTAATGAAATTATATGGAATGTCTTTTTCATGGAAATCGGAAAAAAATAATATAAATAAAATTTTAAAGAATTGTTCATAATGTTTACTGCTACTATAATGTGCAGTACAGTTAATACTTATGAATTACAAGAGTAGAGAAACCATTTATTTTGACTGCTAATCGCAAGATGTGAATTTTCACTTGTATCACTGTTGACTATAATAATATAACTGACTGAAGCTTAATAATATGTCACCAAGGTATCAATTGCTTTAGGTGATGCGCGACCCACTCAACATATAATCTACGCGACCGAAGCATTCGCATCTAAGCAAAATTATATGACGGTTGAGAAAAAAAGCTGTTTCCAAGAAAAAACCTAAAAGTGAAATGAAAACCAAAGAATTCAGAGATTCTAATTAAGTGATTTTTGTATTAAGATGTGTTTTTTACTTCTGCCCGGATTTTATAATAATAAGTTATTACATACATCATAGCATTGTAACCACACACCACAAGCCCAGATGCGGTGTGGGTTCTTTCTTGGAAGAAGCGGGATTCACAATGGAGAGGAGCAGTAGAGATGAGTCGACTGCCGATCCCCACATAAACAGCACAATTCCTATGGTAGTTTTACCGCTGCCACCAGTCCAGTTTCCAGGACAATTAAACACACGTATAATAACAATAATTACTAATTTAATACGAATTAAAATGAAATCTGAGTATTTGCAAACTTGGACAAAATCTCAAAATCATAAATACAATTATAAAGTTGTCATTACACAGTTAATGCCATCAGAAAGAATTGATTACACACATATAAATTCAGTTGTTGACAATGATTTCGGAATAACCCATCTAGGTTATCCGAACCTTCAAAATTACAAGTTACTTTCTCGAATAGCGAACTGTTACGAGTTACGTGACTCGCAACTAGTAGCAAATGTATATAGATTACCGAAGCAATCTCTTACAGTGGTCTGACGACCACTACTAGCCAGGTTACATCTCAAGTAACCTGCGGACTCAACCCCCACATATAAGTCTCAGAAGATCCTCAATCCTTCCATTTTTTAGGGAAGAAGAAGTCACGTGATCAGCTTGCAGCCACGTCTTGTCGCTGGAAATGTAGCGACCTCACCGTTAGGGGTGAGCCGCCGTCGGCCCCAAATCAGGTACTCAAACGTGCCCCTTCTTGAGGCTCTCATTGTTTCGACATTCGGCGAAAATACTCCACTCACAAAAATATTAACAGTCTTTCTTTCTCGTTCTATCGACATTCCTCAATGGGCCTCGCCCTGAACAAGTCTACTTTCACAGAACTAGTATAATACAGCCAACATTCCTTAGGGGTCTCGCCCCGCTTCATTTGGCGAACAAATGCCCCCTCACAGAAATAGTATAAAACAAAAGGAGAGGCAAGCGTTGAACACACGCTTCGGTCGACATTCTTCGAGGACATTCCTACCCAATTTTCAGAAGTGAATGGAAACGGTTCAACAATAACATAATGAATGGAGAGGCTTCGCGTTGATTACTCGCCACCTTTCCTCGTCCGTGGCGTACTGCTAAGCTCCTTCAATGGCGCTCCCATTCAGTGAAAGGAAGTAAAAATAACAATTCACAAACATATAGACTTTCTGTGATCTCATGTTACAAGCATACAATACTGAAAACTGTCTGTATGTTCTCTTCGTGGCATTAAATTTTTGAAATTAATAAGAGTCGAAATCTAATATCTTCCTCTTCTGAATTCGTTTTTCCCCCTAACCACTTACATAATACATAAAATACCTACACAATAGTTAGAATAATAAACAAGAAACAATGTATTAATTTTTACACTTAAAATTGCATAAATCAAAAAATTTAAAATTACAAATATTAAAAACATTTTATACTATGACAAACAGAACAGTGTTAATATTACCACCAACTATCAAAAGCTATTAGTATTCTTAATAATATTATGATTCACATTTGTACAAAATATCTCTTATATAAAAACAAATAAATTTTAACTACAGGAAGAGCAAGATTACATATAATAAAATAAAAACAAACATTTTTTTTTTGTTGGGGCTTTAGGGCAACAAACATAATACATTTTAAAGTAATTTTAAAAGAATTGACATTAAAAAAGTATTCTGGTATAAATAAACTGGTATAAATAAACGGAACACAATTAATAACGGTTACGAATACAAAATTCTTAGGTCTCCATATTCAAGGCAATCTCAAATGGAATTGACAATCTTAATTCCCTATTAAGCAAATTGTATTACTCATTCCGAATCTTAGTAAACGTAGTTAGTCCACGTATTTTCTGTTGCGTATATATTGCACACGTTTAATCCCTTTTACGTTACGGCATTACCTGCTGAGACAATTCCAGTCAAAGCNAACTTTCAGAATTCAGAAGAGGATAGTTCGGATAATTTGTAAATCTCACCCCCGAAACTCTTGTAAACCTTTATTCAAGGAATTAAATATCTTAACACTTCCCTGCATTTATATTTATGAAACGGTCGTGTTTGTTAAGACCGAATTACTGGAGCACCACCCTTGCTTTATACGAAACAGTCTCGTTCACGAACACAATACTCGCAATAGGAATAATATTCATCGGCCTAGAGTGTCAACCACTCTTTGCCAAAAAGGACCTTATCATTCGGGAATCGTTCTATATAATTCCCTGCCCAAGAATATAAAAGATGTTATGAAATTGAACCTCTTCAAATCCGCGGTTAAAAACTACCTCCTGCACCAGTGCTTCTACAATGTAAAAGAATTTATTGATTTTAATAAAAGTTAAATCCGTCTTGTACTTTATCGTGCCGTTGCTGTAGTAAATTTAAAATAACTTATAACAATTTTAAAAACTATTTTCTTGCATGATTGTTGTGTCTTATGATTCGTATTGATTTAGTTTTATGTGTACTCAACTTTGGCACGGTTGTGTACATTAATTCTGTAGCCCCATCCTGGCCCGGGTTTTGCTTTGATTTTACTTCGGTTTTCCTTCGGGTAGAGGCGGACTTCTCACACAGGTGCTCTAGGGGCTTTGTCTAGGGGCGTGTTTATTGTAACAATAAATCGTGAATTTAGTGTTATTTCAATTCTTATTACTTTTAAACACTACACTCAGAATAATCTATAGTTCGATAACAATTTGTATGTGTAAAATAAATTTGTTGTGTTAAATTACAAGCATATCGACATTCTATTAGTATTATAACACGTAGCTAACTTTTTATCTTATCTAGGAATTTGTGCTGAAATTTTTGAATCCGCCTCTGCCTTAGGGTCCTCGAGTAAATTAATTTGTTGTCCTCCATGGTCATATGCACAGTTTTTTTGACAATAATATTTATTTATTTATTTATTTATTTATTTATTTATTTATTTATTTATTTATTTATTTATTTATTTATTTATTTATTTATTTATTTATTTATTTATTTATTTATTTATTTATTTATTTATTTATTTATTTATTTATAAAAGAATAATGTAGCTTACTCAACATAAATCATTAATGATTTCAATTAACAGATTTCTAATTTGACTTTACTTTAATTTATATTCTATTTTATTTTAGTGCAGACTTATTCCTTCGTACTACTATTGAAGGAAATTCCTCAGATGCTTTTTGAAATTTTGAAATGAATTACTGTTTCTACTATATGAAGGAAGATTGTTCCACGATTACGCTATGGCTACAGTGAAGGATTTATTTAGGAAATTTGTACACCTTTTTGGGATGCTGCATAATTTTTGTTGTTGAAGTCTACAAGAATTTAGTATCATAACATTATATGTTAAGTATGAAGGGGAACAGAAATTGATAATTTTGTAGAAACGACAGAGACAATGATACATGCGTCTTTGGTCTAATGTACGAATCTTGTTAGATTCATAATATTCAGAAATATGATCATACTTTTTTACATTATATTCGAAACGAATAAAGGTATTTTGGACGCCTTTAAATGTTTAATGATTTATTTAAAATTATTGTAGCTCATATCACCATAATCCAGATGGGAAAATAGCATTAGAGTTTCTTTAGTGTTCACTGGCGGACATTTTCCCACATATTTTAGTGAATGCATAAAGCAATAAACTTTCTGGCATACTTTACGAACACGAGGTTCCCAGTTTAATAAATCGTCCATAACTACCCCGAGATTTTTGACTTGCGATGATTTTGGTGCTATATTGTTATCAATTACAACATTTGGTAAAGTCGTATTCTTCAGAACCTTGTGAGCTCTTGAAAAACCAATTATCATCATTTGCGATTTTGAAGGATTTAAAAGAAGATCATTTTGCATTGGCCAACTGTGCCGAGATACCAAATTACAATTTGTTTGGTAAATTAAAGGAGAATTCTCACTTAATTTTCCGTATTCTGCCCACAAATGTTATCTACAATTTGATAATATTTGAGGTAAGTCATTTACATAGATTAAGAAGAAAAATGGGCTTAATACCGATCCCTGAGGGACGCCCCTTGCAATAGGATATATTAAAGATTTTTATCATCTACTTCTATAATTTGATGTCTACTTTCAAAATATTTCGTTATCGAGGAAAGGGTGGATTCGGAGAAACCCAGTTTTCTACACTTCGCTAGCAGTATATCATGATCTACGGAATCAAAAGCTTTACTAAAATCTAATAGAGTCAGAATGAAAACGCAGCCATCATCCAGGGCTTTTCTCATAACTTCCGTTACATTTATAAGAGCTGTTTGGGTACTCCTACCATTTCTAACTCCTGATTGAAAATTGTCGAAAAGGCTGTTTGTAGTTAGAAAATTTTCAATTTGCTTACGTACTATCTTTTCTAATACCTTTGTTATAGTTGGTAATATACTGATAGGACGATAATCACTCAGACAATGAGCTTTCTCCGATTTTGGGAGCGGCGGAACACGTGCTATCTTCCATGCTCGAGGAAAAGTCCCGGACATTAATGAAATATTTGTCTTGTGAGTGAGGGCCGGAAGAGCAAAATCCAAAACTATTTTTAGCTGTTTTCTAGTAATATTATGTTAACCATTTTAATTAGATTAAAGTGATGAAACAATATTGGTTACTTCACGATGACTTACACTATCAAAATAAAATGTATCTTTTTTAATCGGTCCTTGGGCAGCAAAAGTCTGTAAAGCTTCTAATTTAATGCTGGGATCAATTGATTTTGCAACAGTTGTGAAATATTTATTTATGTCATTTAGCGGAACGTCGACGACGATTTGGGTTGGCTTCTCCTTTTTTATGCCTTAATTTTTCAAAGAATTCCAATCTTCTTTTGTAGATGAATTTGAATTAAAAAGATTCAAAAAATATCTTTTATTAGCGCTTCGGATTTGTTGTTTTACCGAGTTACGGAGTTTTTTATACTCGGTCTCAACCTCAAGAGTTTTATTTAGTCTGAAATACCGATGGACAGAATCACGCTTTTTCATTGGACATTTTAGTTTAGTATTTAACCAAGGAGCTGCAGGACGGTTTCCATGGTACGTGTTTGTCAAAAAGATCAGTAATGATGGCATTGAATCTAGATACCTTCCTATCAAGAGAAAACTCCTCATAAATGCTACTCCACGGAGCACTGGCACTATCTGACTGAAAATTAAAGTAATCTAAATTCTTGTAATCCCGGTAATGAATTATTTTTTCTTTATATTTTGAACATTTTATACAGTACATAACGAAGAGTAAATCATATTTCGATATTCCAGGAAAAGGGATTTGTTCATATTTTTTCGTACTTTCAGAGACTATTAGATGATCTATGCACGTTTCAGTTTCATTTAAATGATGAGTTGGATTTAATTCAATAATATGTAAATTATGAGAGCGGAAAGTATCAATGAAGTTTGAAGCTATTGTAGACAAAGGGAGTATCAGATCACTGTTCAAGTCACCCATAATTAGTACGTCTTCGAATATATTACAAAATTTAAGTACAAAATTTGTTAGAGGTTCTTCTAATTCACTGAGTTTATCCATGTTCGGAAGTCACTAGACGACTACAATAAGGAAATTTTTCTTTACTATTACAATTTCTAAATACAAATATTATATTCCCGATTTATTTGTAGACTTCGTTATGGTTTTTGTCTTATGTCATCCCTAACAAATATTGCAACTCCACCGCCAGACGTTTTTTCAAGGTTTTCCCTAACAATTTTTTTATCATTTCTAAACAGATTATAGCCTGGCAGTGACTCAACAACTGTCGAAATTTAAGATTTCAACCACGTTTCACTAACCAGTAACACATCAGCAGTAACATAAAATAAGTTTAAAATTTCCAAGTAGTGCTCCTTAAATGATTGCGCGTTTACATGCAATACGAATAAATTACGAGGAAACAGATAATTAGTTTTGAAGCTCTTGGGCGGATTCGGGGCAACTGAAAGCAGGTAAAGAGTTTATGGAGGGGGGTGGGGGGTAATCCTACATCCACTGACCACATTTTCTGACGCATAGGGAAAAGTAGACATTTCGTAATATGATATTGCTTAACAGGGAAAGAAAGAAAAGTGTGCATTCAAATAAAATATACTTTAGTCCAAATTAAAGTTAATTTCTTACCTAAAACATTAGGAATAATTTGATATTTTTAAAAATTCATAAAATTCAACCTAATCAAAATTTTATAACAAAAATATTTAATGGAAATATTGTAAAATAATTTAAACCAAATCTTTATCGAAATATTTTAAAATTATGCTAGTAATTTTAATTCAATATTATTAAAATCTATGACAAAATATTTAATAAAATTAAAGTAAAGTCTGAATGCAAGTATAGTCATCGTCAAAATGTTCAAATTTCTGCTACTAATATTTTTAGAAATTAATAAATATAATTAAAATAAATAAATTTAACACTAATATAAAAGTAATGGTAAACTTACAGACAAAATAATAATAATAATAATAATAAACCAAAATAATATGAAATTGAAAACGATACTAAAATTTTAAAGAGAGAAGAAAAATCTTAGTTTCTAGTTTCCCCGTTTAAATTTACCAACTCATGTTTACTTGAAACCCTATGTTTGTCATTCCCAACATTCACGATGATGGTCCCATCCATCGTCCACACGTTGGTATAGCCGAAGCGGTCTATGGCTGCGCGCAGCAACTCCGACCTCATCCCTGATGGTCCAGCCGGATCCACGGAGTCCACGTTTCACTTTAAATATTTCTTTCCATTTCCTATATCTGGTAAATTTTACAATTATATGACGCTTCTTACCAGCAACTTCAGGACCTGCTCGATGGCTTCTATCGATATCAGCTAAAGATAAATTGACACCTATCTTTCTTTGCTACGTCTATGGCGATGCAGTCAGTGTCTTCCCTTCCACTTTTGGTTTGCCGAAAATACGGATGGAATTCCGACGCTGTTACTGCTCCAGGTCGTTGTACTGCAGGTCCAACTGCGTCCGAAGGTCTTCGATCAGCTTTCCTTGTTCCTCGAGTCTCGCCTCGTAGTTCTTCAGTATCGTAGCAATCTTCACATCCATCGCCTCCGAAACCGCATCCTTAATCCTCTGCATAAACGCATCGGAGTTAAGAACCGTCTCAATCTGCGAACTAATGTCACAAACCTTAGAATTTTTCGCAGCCATAATAATAAAACGAGCTGGAAAAATAAAGTAGTAACAACAACAAAATGAATATCAAAACAAGAGGAGGTAGAATTATTAACAAGCAGATTAAGATATCAATTAATGAAATGTACAAGTTAAATAAAGAATAATAACAAACAAATACTTATCNTTAAGATATCAATTAATGAAATGTACAAGTTAAATAAAGAATAATAACAAACAAATACTTATCCAGTGGTTAGAAGTAAAGTTCTTTTCAGCGCCCGCTTAAGCACCACAAACACCAACAACGTTTCTACCTGCGGCGCTAAAAGCGGTTATTTACAGAGCACACGGAAAACACGTCCTCACCCAACTAAGAGCATTATATCGTGTGCAGGGCAAAATATATAAATTTACAGTGCCAATTTTTTTTGGAATGTAATTTTATAATGTTTGTTTGATAAAGAGTATTTTATTAATGTTTTATTTGTGATTTTTTTAAATTTTAAATGTCCTGTAATGTTTTAAGTTTCTTTTCAAATCCCGGGCAACGTCGAGTATTTCTGCTAGTGTTATAATATCGAGAGAGTTCTTAGATTTAGTTAGATGTATAACGACGAGAGGTATAAAGACGTCATGCCTCTACTCTTGTAATAGTGGGAGACACTATAGTAAATATCCGTTACGTGAGATAATTCCAAGCAATACAGCGTCTGTGGCGATACAGTAAATATTATAAAACTCTATCCACAGATGCTTCGGAAACGAATGATCCAAGGATGACAAAGTCAATTAAACCATAGCATTAAAGGAAGAGTGCTGTGGTTGTCTGTCAGATGTGACGTTTCAAGAAGAAACATTGAAAATTGTTTCGACCAAATCCCAATTTTTATGAAATTGTATAGAGGTTTAGAAATTTCCATGTGTATTTAAAGCGAATTGGAAAAATGAATGAATGAATGGGAAAGTCTATGAAGATAGAAATGCTAATTAGATAAATAATAAATAAACTTTATTGTCATAAAAGAAATTTTCGTCTATAACGTCTAAAAATTTGACATCATTCCTCAAAAATTCATGTTTTGAGTTGATGCAATGGTGGAAAACTAAATGGTTATGTCAAATTTACGTTACTTGATTATGCGGGTTTCTAGTAACTGTTTGGTGTGATCAATGTAATTGTGTAATCAATGTAATGAAATCATTAGAGAAATATATTATCAATTATCAATTGTCAGAAGTATACTAATACTAGGGCTACATAAATTTAAATAAAAGACATTTAATTAAAATGAAAAGGATATCGTTAGCTTATATATTTTGATACTGAAAAGTGTAGAATTCATAAAGGAATAAGAAAAATTATTTCTTCGATGATGATTTTATCTTAAATGATTGAACATTATAAGTAATACTTCTTTTGTGAATTATTTCTCAATGAATAAAACACCAAGGAAAATAAATTTTCAAAATAAAACATTTGATGACATTATTTGGATCTTTATATTAATTCAACCTATGCGGTAAATTACATAATCATTCCTTAATATGATTAGAAAAGTATTCTTATACATTTTTAACGACCATTTATTCCATCCTTCTCTGTTTAACTGAGTCTGAATGTAAATTTACGTAAAAAACATCTAAAATCTTAATTTTACATTTACGAGATCAAGAACAGTAAAGTGTTAATGAATTAGTATGCGTATTTCGATGTACTAATAATAAAAGTACCACGGGTAACCAATACATGAATATCTATTATTTTAAATGAAAAAATTCTCTGACATTTCAAGGTTCTCCTTATAAATAGGTTTATGACAAGTCGATCTTATCAGTAGACAATAGCATTTTTTGAGATTCACAAAGTTTTAGTCACTTTTTGTCGCCATCATCAGGTTTTATGATTCAAAATATAATCAAACTGATGAAATTTTGTATCAATCCAGCACACATTATTCCAAAAAGCAGTCCGTAACATTGTGATTTTGATAAAACAAGAAACAATGGAATTATTTTTTTCATAAATTAATTATTACTATATTATGTAAATTAATAACGAGAAAATGAAAGTAAGTGGAAGCATATATAAATACTCCCTATAACTTTTAATTGACAAAATAAAATTATATTTGACTCTTACTTAATCTCTCTCTGTAAAACATTTTTTAAAACACACGTCGCATCTCCTTCATCCTGTGTAGTACCGACCAAAATATTGTGGTATTTATAGATAAATACTTCACCCAAGCAAAAGCCACAAATCTGCCCCGAAGGCATGCCATAAAACCGTAAAATTTATGAAATAAATACTTCAGTAGAATATAAATGTCAACCCCAAAATTACAAAGAACTATAACATGCACAAGTACAAACAAACGTAAAATTTGTGTCCAAATTAGTTGATTTTAATATTCATAATGTTCCGCAAAAATGTAATAATTTGCAGTAATGTCAATTTTTGTAAAATTCTACTGAAACACAGATAATCTCTATGGAAAGGAAAAAAAATATTATGATAAAAATTACAATATATAAGGGAGTACATACTAAGAAAATCTTTTGTACATCGTACACTACTGATAACATAAAAAGGCCCATTTATTCTTCTAAGTCCCACGCTCTGACCAGTTTTGGATCTTAGGTTTGCAACGCGTATCTCCTACTGCTTCCCCTTCGACAGGGGAAGTTTCGTTCGACCAATCGTAGGTCTATTTGAAACGGCGCTCATATTTGGAAGACATTGTGCGGCGGGTAAATCGTAACGAGATAAAATGTTTCATTACACCGCTATTAAAGAAATATTTTGTATTTTTTTTATTATACACATTTTGGACTTCTATAACAAAAATATTCTGTATATTCTTGACTTCAATAAACTTTACCATTCTCTATATTTAAATGACATCTCGAGATTCGTTGTCTCGCAAGGTCTTCATAGGCAATGTAAACGATATTAGAGTTTCTGTAAAAAACGTTTGCGTAATACTGTGATAAAATATAGTTTTTAACAGAATTTGAATATAATTGCAAGATATCGTATGGAATTGGTATAATTCGAATCACAAATTACTTATAAATATTCCTATAATTTCTTATATTTATACAGTGAAGTAAAGAAATCAAATCTCATTGCCTACAAATGATGTGTATTGTCGAAAGTAATTTCACATAATTTGCGATTCTCTTAAGTTTTTCATATATGTGAAAAGGAATTAAATAAATATAGAAAACGTTTGTCTCAAATATGAACTAATAACACAAAAGTTTAATTCTCGAGTTATAAATAATATAAAACTACTTAAGGAACAAATAAATTACATCTTCTAGTGACATATTTATCCACGATATAACAATTTGGTAGTAATCGTGCAACCTAGAAAAATAATCAGAAATCAATAATATGAAAACCTCGTTTCAGATATGAATAAACAAAAAAAAACAAATCCCTTTTATTTATTCCAATCAAATTGAAATGTATTAATTCATATTAATATCATAGGATCTTTTCTTTATCTTTCTTCCTATTTCCTTCTTTCTTTCTTTCACACTTTCTTTCTCTCACTTTTCTCTATCGTTGATTTACTTTTTCTCTCTATCTTTCTTTCTTTCCCTCTTTTTTCACGTGTATTGCCTAACGTAATTTCACATAATTTGTTATTCTTTTATTTTTTCATATATGTCAAAAGAAATTAAATAAATATGCTTGTAAACTTTTCTACTGCCATGTGAGGGATATTGGACTCGTTATTGTGTGACCAATTAGCCCTTTTAAGGGCTTAAAAAATAAAAACAAAGAAATCCCTAACTTGATCAGCGTTAAATATTTTGTGTAGAAGATGTTTAGTCTTATAGATAACAATGAAATTTTAATGATGTTGCATTTGGTACAAATTTCTTACTTACAGTTTTTTTAGATAACTAGCATGTTTTGAGAAGTTAACATCATTCCTTGCTAACACGATTTTCAGGAGAATAATTCATTAACTTTGGGAAAAGTATAGAAAATTATAAAACAATATAAAGTATAATAAAAATTAATATTTTTTTCAAGTAATGGCTGTCGAGTGTTTCCTCTTCACAAATCACATGCTACTTTAACACCAATCACATTACGGAGTTATTAATTGTTCAAAGAACGTCTCAAATTTTGGTGGTGGTTAATATAAACGTAAATTAAATGTTGGTGTGTTTTTATCCAATAGTTTTCTCTACTTCAACAAAATTTGATTATTTTCCAAAGAAGAATATTGTTTTTAGACTGAACTGATCCTCACATTATAAACTGTTGCGGTCTCCAATCTGAACCGCACTCTTCCAATATCCGGCGGCACGGCGGCGCGTGGTCCGACATCGATACACCACTGCATCGGGTAGCCGGCAGGTGTTGGCATAGTCGCCCCGACAGCCGCGGAGGTGAAACTTTCCAGCTCTCTACCTCAACCTGTTCGCCAAACTACTATCGCCTCTGCGGCGAATTGCCGCTCGTTCGGTGCTGGTTCGTAATTGTCCCGGATATCTCTGCCGCTAGCGAACTCTCGCTGACGTGCGGCAAACTTTACTTGCGCAATCAAGCAGTGTGATTGTAATTAGAATGTTTTTCTTTGGTTTCTCGCTTTGTATCTCAGTCTTTCTTGGTCTCCCTCACTCCTACATTGCGTTCTCGTTCTTCTTTTACATTTATCATCTTTATAGATTTTGCTGAGGTTTAATTTTAAGTCACACTGATTAAATACTTCAAGATTATCTTGCAATAAAATACGTCCCACGTTGTGTATAATGTGAGACAATTATTTCCAGAAATCAGTAAATAAAATCATTTTACTTTAACATATCGCGACATAAACCTGATTTACAATAATACATTTTAGTGTTTCAGGTTTTTAAAGTAAATGTGTTGACTCTGTGTTTATATATTATGATAATCAATTCTAGTTTCTTTTTTAGCAATATAATTTTCAATACAATATTTTTTGTTTATTATATTACCTGTATTCATGATGAAAGTTTTAAAATGACATGAAAATACGTATTATTATTTGCAAAATCTCGATATAATCTCCTTAATTCTAATAACTCAATCATCCACATCATAGATAAATACGTTTCGATTGTATGTCTTGAAATTATATGACTTTTAAAAACGTAATACACTCATAATTACTTTGAAATACTTATATCACTACAAGAATTTGATTTAAAATAAAAAATTAGAGTGATGTAAATATTGTTTGAAAAATTGATTTTCTGTAATTACTTTTCCACTATGAAACCAAATGAATGAAACAACAGTATTTTACTTTCTGATACCGCAAATCCTGTAAAGTATGACTTTTTTTCTTGAAATGTATGGAATCATTTTCGAAAACTAATTCTAGAAATGTAATTATTGTTGAAATGGGCAATTATATAAATAAGGATTTACTTGAGTATTTACAGTATGTTCCTTGACAGAAATATTCGTGGAAAATAGTTCAAGGAGGAGAACTTTTATTAAAGTGTAATTAAATTGCGCTCGTTCTTCTATTGAACAATCATTACTGAAAATTTAACTCTTGTGAGTGTGGCTGAATGAGAGCGCCTAACTGTTGGCAAGATGGTGAGTTACATACCCCAGTTTCACTAATATCATTATAACATGAATAATGGTAGAATCAGTTTCTACTTTCAAAGAGACCAGAGCTTGTTGTTCATATTTCATCGTATTGCCGAGGTTAGGAAATGAGTAGTTATACTCTCTGTGAAGTTGGTGACTCCAAAGGGTCTTGCAATCCTACAAAAGCAATTAGTTAGTTACACATTCACACACATACATAGAGTACTTAGTAGAACAATGAGCATTTTCTTCACAACAATGAGCATTTTCTTTGCAAAATAAAGTATTCATTTTTACAATTTTTACGTGTATTAATTGTGGGAAATCCCATAAAGTATTGACAATAAGTAACATTAAGCATTGACGAAATAATGAACAATTTCTTTAACGATACGTAGCAAATGTATTCCAAGTTTTTTTATAGTTACAATTATATTTAGATTGCGAGAAACCATTCAGAAACGTATGCTATAACTGAATACTGAACGTATAGCTGAAATGTTTTAATACGAACTACGCACATACTGCGACTCGTTGCCCAGGGAATTACACAAATTACATATCGGAAAAATCACATTCAATTTTGCGTAACTAATTATCGATTTCAAGAATATTATTCTCACTCCTGAATTTGACAGGGCAGATCGACTGATTTTCGAAACAGCTGATTCAATACAATGATATAACCTCGGTAATGAACTCTCGACAATATAAATAGAACAGCGGAAAGAGCTTAGAAAGTTCTGGAAGAACAAGAGAATGTTCCTTTTTCTAGAGTTCATAATTGTGCCGTGACGTAAGTCATGTTAAATGTCTCTGACGTAACAACCACGCTACCTTACCGACGGTACTACAAATCTTTTCGCGCTACAAAAATTGTCTACAGAACGAACACAACGGAGACGTGTAAATGAAAAAGGTCCGGGTGCAAAATATATGTCTTATTTCGCGAAAAATACTATCTTTGGCAACGGCAATGTTTTGGTAATTGATCTCAGTGCCGTTTGTTGATACGTTTATTAATAACCTGAGCGTAAACTCATCTTGACGACAATACGTACGATTCAACAGTCATAATATTTCATTTACTTTAATCAGTAATTTGTCGTAACGCCTGTCAAATGATGGATATCACGTGTAGCACGTGCACCCTTTTGGGTACTATCCATGATATTGGGAGCGTTATTTTGGAAATCACATATGACACCGCAAATATTTTCCATATATTAGTTATTTGGTACTTACAATGGTTTCAACATTTCACCTAAAATTTTGATATTAAAAAAAATTAAATGCACCATTAGTTTCAACATCAAACAAGTAATCTTTGACTATTTTCTCTATTTTTTCGTAATAAATTATGACGTTTCTCAGCTTTTTATGTAAGAAACATTTTTGGAACTTATTGTAGAGAATAGTTCGTATGATTCATTATTCGATAAAAAATTTCATTATTTTCGGACTATTTTTTTAGTTAAACCTAACTTTAAAACAACGTTTCGGCACGTATTGTCTTACAAAAAAATAGTATTACAACAAAAAATAGTCTTACAACAAAAAATAGTCTTACAACAAAAAAATAGTCTGAAAATAATGAAATTTTGACAGTTAAAACGTGTTTCGTTTACAGGCCTCATTTTTATAGAATTTTTTTAAAAGAAAGTTCTAGGAAATACGGTATCTATGACAACGAACAGCTTAAGATAAAATATTTTGTTTATTCCCTACTGACGTACATCTACCGACGCCTGGGACATGGGTGGATCTTAAATAGCTAATAAATGACATTTTAGATGGTAGTGCAGCTATAAACCGCATTAAGCACTTAAATGTTCAATTATGCCATTATAGCTCTAGTACTTGTATTAATGGCCTATGAAACATTTATGAACGACGCATCGGGAGTTTCAACGACATGACTATTAGGAACATCTCGGTAACATTGTCACAAGAATGCAACTTACTAGGTAAATAACTAACCAGGAAATATAATTTTATAAAGGTAAATAAAAGTGTTAAATGCAATAGAATAACCGTTTTTATTCATGTAAATGTGTTTTACTAATACATTTTGAGTCGTATGAAAGTTGTTGTCAATATGTCTTCATAATATTTTCCATATTGCTTTGTTAAAATAATTCCACAAAGGTGTAAGGAATGAAAGTGTGTATATTGGATTATGTTTATATTTAATTTCATTGATTAAAAGTACGTATTAATAAGAAAGTCGGAAGATATCGGACGAAAAATAGAAGCATAAATATTACTTTGGAAATATCTTTGCAAGGGTGTAACTAATTCTTTGTTACATTCACTATAAGTCCCCTAAAAATTATATTAGCTTGGAGTAAACGACATCCACCTAATTTTAGTCAAAAACAGTTTCTTCTGATTCATTCAATACACCCCATTGCTAGAGACTGTTCAAATACTTTGGCTTATTATACCGCGTCATGGTCGAAAAGTCGACGTTTCGACTGCTATTTTGCTGTCTTCTTCAGGTTTAATCTTGATTTTCATTCATTTCCTATAAAATAATATATTGCTTAAACACAACTATTCATTCTTCTGATAATTAATCGAGAAATTTTATTTTTACATTAACCTATATCAAGTAGGAATAGATACCAATGTTGTAGATGTATCATATATGTTGCGGACTATGTCGGAATCTCGAATAATGCATCCTGGGCAATGTATGGTATGGGAAATAAGGGTAATATAATATTAATGAATAAAAATAAATGTATTTATAATTTGTGAATATGAATTTATATCGTACATGTAAAATAGATCTAGAAAAATCTTTTTTTTTCTTTTAATTTTCTAAATCTTGGTTTGATTAAACTTTCGTTTCGTCCCGAATTTAAGTAACGTACTGTATCATTAAGTTAACTTGTATTTTGTATCTTACATGACATTTTTTAAAACTTTCATTTCTTAAAATTAATGTCGGTCACGCAGAAAAATAAGCTCTCAAAAGTCAGCTTCGTCTACAGAAGTTATAACTCATGAATCTGCTATCGATATGAATCGATCAGTCTCCGCGTTTCTAGGTCCACATACTGTCCTCTTCTGCGGCAGTACCGTGTCACAGGGCTTTCTATCGGACACGAGGGTATTTTGGACCGAAGCTCTATATTTAGCACGAGACGACAGTTTATTTAATCAACGGACACAGTCCACCTCATTCGGTCACTAACAGAAGAGCGACCACTGACACTTCCCATCCTCCGAAACCACCGTTCTATGACGCACCTACGAACTCTAATGCAGGATGCGGTTACCATCGACAGAGGAAGGTATTTTTAGAATGGAGCGTTGCCATGAGAACGAAAAAAAAAAGACAGTTTGTTTTGATGAACTAGTGATGCTTATTGATTCATAAATATCGCTGTTATTTTTAACAGGATAGTTTAATGCGGATGTTATATTTTGTAAGAATGAACCTGGTATTAGATTGTTTATAACGTAACTTTAGCGGATGGTTTTAAAGCATTAGTTCATCAAAAAAGTACGTTGATGTACCCTTCAAATAAGTTAAATCGTATTTTTTGCGCTCCAAAACGCGTTGGTCAAATTAAATTATTTTAGCATAGGAGTTAAAATCAAATTAAAATTATTCTTAGAATTAATTTCTCAATAAAAAGAAGGAAATTATACATAATTTCATTTTTTGGGTATATTTGTAGAATTATGTCAATTTGCTTGTACTTACGAATCTATTATCATAATCACATTATAAAGTAGAATTTCTTCCAAACCGAAACATTAATTACATTGACACAGTTTTTTATTTTAATAGATACTTATGATCAAAGGATAATTCGGGTCTACTTACTGAATACAAAGTACCGCTGTCAATTAGAAACCCGTCAAATATAAAAATTGAATATTTGTTAAATTTTCTTACATTTGTTTATGATAACACGGGAGTAAATAAATATTTTACTCCCATTTCTGAGTCACATGATACCCATTATTACAATATCTACTGAAAAAAACATCTAATTGAAAATATTATTAAAATAATTGTAGCAACCACGGATAACTCTAATTGAACCTTATTCAAAACTATATATTACTTCAGTTTCGTATCATTGTTATTACAAGCAGATCCGATCACTCGAAGTTTGAATGCAATTTTTATGTCACTTTATTTTAGAAATAGAATTCATCTTCAGTATTGTAATATAAAAAATAGATTATAGGCCAATAGATAATAGATTCGTAAGTTCAAATCCACACTTTGCGGCGTCAATTGTAATATAAAAAAATAACATGGGTTGGAATAAAAATTAATTACTTACCTAACACACTCGGCAAGTATTCTCAGGGGTAAAATATGTCCTCCCGCTATAAGTGACAAGGGGAGGATCGGGTTCGGCCGATAATTTATGTGAAATGTACATTAATCTTTCGTAAAAGAAGCACAGCTTTTATAAACATTAGTTTAATCATTTTTACCCTCATTACAAAAATATACTACACTTCACAATTTCCGATTTAAATACTTCCCCTAAAAAGACATGCAACTAATCATTACTAAATTATACATTTTACAATTTCACTGAATTTACCACTTTAAACGGAATGAGTCCGTTTGAAAAGATATTTAATTTATGTTTCTTTTAAGAAAGTTCATCATACTGGTGAAACCACTGTTCATTATTTAAACCTTTCTTCACATCAAACATTTCTACAATAAAAGACACAATTGCCACATGAGTCTTTGGCCAGCAATTATTTTCACTTGATAAAATTTTGATAACATTGTAAAGTGGAAAAGGTACCGTAAATGGCCCTTCGAAGAATTACCTTACAAATGAGACGAAATTCAGCACCAACCTCCTTTGACCTAAAGGAGGCGTGAATACCACGACAACGTCTCGCCGCTTTGGCCTCGTCCGTACCGACGCCTTCCCCAAATTAGCTGCGGTGTCGATCAGTTCGATTCCCTCATCAGATGTTGGATGTCGATTGAAGCCATCTCAAAGCAAAACTTGGTGAAGAAGTAAATGCATCACTTGCTCTCGTACTGATCAATGTCGCCACTCATAATAAAGTCAGATTGTTCATCACTCACTAGCTCACTGCGTTAACCGGTCTGTTCATGAACGTCGGTTAACATCTCAGAACGCAAACGACATTCAAGAATGAGTGTCTTTGACAGAGCATTGACGCCTAAGTGTCTTGTCAAAAGCATATCCCGATAATCAAAAACGGAATATTCTCGATGATCACAGAATTCTCTATAATCCGAAGTACGATTCTGGAAATTCCTCTCCAATCTTAAAAAAGAAGATCCCTACTCCTCTGACAGAATTAGGTAAACTAGCCCGTACCCACACTGACGTCGTTCATCCTGTCTAGCCAATTCCTAGTAATTTTTTAATCACGTGGCCTTTACTCAATTGGCTCAACTTTCTATGACGTAGTTTTTTTAACCAACAACGAAGCTTATTTTAACTAACACCACTTCGTCTTGTGACTCGGTATTTTTCCGAGAGTGACCTCTAACTTACAATCAACGCATTTTTCTTACAAGGGTCCATTCATTACTAAAAGGAACCCATTTCTCTGCCCTCTGCAAAATAACACTTACGTTTGACGTCTGCTAACCATCATTTTACCCATTCTTTATTGCATGAACACGTGTTACCCTATATGATCGTCACCCTTCATTCTTCTCTGTCCCTTTTTCTTAGGTTTTAAAAATTGAGACCTTCATAGCTCAACATCGTCTAATTGGGTTCTCCTTCTTGCGAAGGGTCTTCGCACAAACTTTCATTCATTCCTTCATAAAGCTAAACCCACTTATCTTTGCACTATGATTCCTCGCAATATCACAACTACTCGTTTATTCTCCCTTTCCACAGTGTCTGGACGCTCATTTCTAACGACGACTGTCCTTCCTCTGTCATTATTTCATTTTGAAACATGCCAGATCTTTTTCAGAATTACTAAAATGTATTATGAAAAGCTACAACCAGCTGCTTGTTATGAGTTTTGGGCCGCGCCTCGACGCGTACTCAAGTAAGGGTCGTTCGCCTTTTCCACAATCTATTGTTAGACCTTCGACAAACCTTTTCCCCAAAAACGGTCTTTTCTGCGTCGTTCGAGGGCTCTTATTAAAAGGCGTTTTATATTCACGCTTATACAGATTCGCGAATATTAAATTTCTTTCATTTATTTCAAAATTTTTATTAAAAATAGTAATAAATAATTATTTATTACAGTATACATAAATTTTCGACGTTAATGAAACATAATTAATTAATTAATCACAGATTTTACAGAAATTTGCCATGAAACCAACTTTTATTTACTTTTTTGATTATTTTTCATTTGAATTATATTTTATTCAGTTGACTGTTTGACCTCTAGAAACTCTTTGGATTTTAGTCCAATTCAGGATCCAAATGTGACCTCCCTTACATCGTCATCTATGAGTTGTTATTTGCGATAAAATTGTTCTTATACTGCGCACACCTTTGAGTCAATGGCTAGAGGGTGAGCTATTTT
>NNCF01126019.1:83910-111455 GCA_002313205.1 Laupala kohalensis | reverse complement strand
TATATATATATGTAATTTTATTAAACATGTATAATTAATATTTCGTTTTTATATTGATTCTCTTCTCAAGGTCTTTTATAATTCCTTTAGTATATTTCTGTTTCTTGATGACTCATGATTCAACATCAATTGTAAATTTAATTTTGTGATATTTAAAAATATCATCCACACAATCACCGTCCTTCCAGTCCCGATATCTAACATTCGAGTTTTTTCTTTGATTTTGTTTGTGATGAAACATTACACGTGATTTGTCTCTTTCCATTCACTTCATCCGCATCCCTGTTCTCTTGCCTGTTTTTTAAATGGACATTGAGTGGACTCCTATTGAGTTCGTTCAATTTTCCAGCTGGGTGTTCGATACATGCACTGATTCGTTCGTGATGCCTGCGAACCGTTCATTCAGTTTCCGTCGCGCGTTGTGGTTGAACTCGATGCGTTTTTATGTTGTTTTTCTCTCCCTTCGTTTTTATCTTGCGCTTCAACCAGTACTTTCAACGCGATATACCCTTGTCGTAACGAAGTCGAAGTGCAGAAGATAATGCAAAAAAAGAGAGGATATTTCATTTTCCAGAGAACCATGAAAGGTTATCTTCCAGCTCTGATGTCCGAGAAAGGTTTTAGTCGCGAAGTAGCTTATCTTATTGTTTCATATTTCTTTTTGAAACTTCCGAGTTTACTGGTTAGATGATCCAAATCTTGTGAATGAATACAAACCGCAAATCTAATGTAAAGAAAAAAGGTTTGCATAATACTTTTCCGTGATTGTTTTGTGCTGTAATTATCCTCTTGAATTCTGAAATTACATATTTATTTGCATCAAGGATAACAAGTTATTTTATGAGGTATAATTAGTTTATACAAACATTACTGAAATATATTCAATATTTATTTTGGAATTGAATTATTTCCTTTTAGTGTGTAATATTTTATTACGAATACGTAGTATTTCTCATAGATTCAAAGATCTTTCTTAGACAATTAAAGTATTTGGTTACAGTAATCTAACATGCAATTAACTATTTATAAATTCTAGTTATTCAATTATTTTAATTTGTTTACCATACAGAAGTTTTTTTTAGGTTTTGGTATGATCGTCAGATGGTGAATGAATGTCAATGTGATTACGTGTTTCCAAGATACATGAATACGTGTACGAAATTTCAAATAAATTTGCAATCATATTAAATATTTTACTGTGTAAAGCACAATTGTGTAAGAGTACTAAATAGTTGTTGGTAGGTTATGTACAGACAAGACACAAAAGTTACCCGAAATATAAACAGCGATGCTATTATTTGTTGTATATACTTCTTAAGATTACTCGGATAGTAAATAATGTCACCGATTTTATTTTTCCTTATCTATCAACAACTATGTTAAATAAAAATTATATTATCAAACTCTTCATCCTAGTTTAAAGAAACACCCGTGCAAAAGAATTATTTTTAAAACTAAATTTAAATTACTAGCCGCATAATTAAAATCAACTTGACAACTAAAAACATACTTAGAAGGTTTTTGGTGACATCAAGGTTACAACTTAAAATAGTCTCAAGTTGTGTTCACGTTCAACAAATTATTTTCAAGTCAATTAGTATATTATTAAGTTGCTTTTTGCTATATGTATTCTGTTATTGTGTTTTTTGTTGATGATTTCTTTTTAATTAATATAACAACTGAATCGATTCAGTGATTTCTTTTTATTTAATATAAAAGTTAATTCCATCATATAACTTAAATATGTCCTGTGGTCTTTGATGACCGGTGATGTTAAAAGGATACCTCAAATAAATAAAGATATAAACGAGTCTTAATTTTGACTGCGCGGGTGAGTAGTTTGTATTTTGTATTAATTACACCAATCAGTACTAAAAATTAATTTCTCATCATATGTTTGAGTATAATTCAAAAAACAGGTTTTAAGGGTTTGGGAAGGGTCGTTTTTCATAATTCCTCACTTTTCTTTTCCTCTTCCATTCTTTCCAGAAATGAATTTTTTTTATTACGATTTGTTGGTGAAAAGGTGTTTTCATAGATATTTTCATGAAATGAGAACTTTTTAGCAACGTGTTTTTCTTGAAACTTCGTTCTGACAATCTCGAGGGTTGATGTTTTATTGGCTTTGTAGTTGTTTAATATTTGCTCATGTTCTTCACTCATTCTTTTCTCGTTTGAATTACGGGGATATTATTTATGACGATAGATATTTAAATTTTTTATCGCAAAAAGAATGCAACCAATTAATGCAACAGTACTCATTACATTATCGCAATATTGATAAATCTGACATTGCCACAGTATTGCACATTGAAATATCTCCCAGTGTGTATTTTTTGAGAAGTTATTCCTTAATGAAATCCAATTTTAACCCTTCCGAAAACACGGCAAAACTTGAATTTAAACAGAATTTTACGAATGAAATCGAAAATTTTTTTGGACATTTTGGAATAATATACTTTTTCCCGAAGTTTTGACTTTAAAATGTGTCTATTGCTTCAACTTTCTCTAAAATTACGATTTTCTTGTTAAACCCCTTTAAAATTATAAGTTTTTGACATTATTGTTGTTAAAATCATCTAAAATATCTATGTGTCAGTTTAACAAAAATTTACTTTTATGGTCACCCTTATAATTGTAGTGATAGACGAAAAAGNTTGTTAAACCCCTTTAAAATTATAAGTTTTTGACATTATTGTTGTTAAAATCATCTAAAATATCTATGTGTCAGTTTAACAAAAATTTCCACTTACTTTTATGGTCACCCTTATAATTGTAGTGATAGACGAAAAAATAATTGTTTTTACTACACCATTAGAGTTTCACCTTGGTTTTCTCCGATATTTTCTCTATTCTTTGTAAATTGTTCTTAATAGTCCAATAATTAAACTTTTGAAAATATATGAAAATTACATATGAACTCTGCCCAGCCAATGCCATGCCTTAAAGAGCGGCCGATCTGTCCGGCTCCTGATCTCTCCCGCTCGTTGAGATAGCTGGGGTGGGTTTGGTTCGCTAGGAATGTAGGCGTAAGGGTTCGACTAATAATAATGTAAAAATAGATTGTTAGAGAAATGGAGTCACTACCACCAGGAATGAAATTCCTGACCAGAAGTTGCTCACGAGAACATTGAAAATACTTGCAGGCGACGCGTGTGCTTCCCCCCCCCCCACCTATGTGCTCTCTCAAAGCTGCTCCGTTGCGCCGACTAGTGCCCCTTTTGACCTCTAGATAGCTTTTTCCCCCAGTCAGTCGATCGGAGCCCTGCTGATCTTTATTCCCAGCGGTTCTGGGCCGTACTGAATAATAAAATTATATTAACTTTTTCGCGCGAAAGCTTAACCTTGCCGATTTTATATCACGGCGGCTGCGCATATTTGCCGTGAAGAACCGTTATGTTTGTGACTACCTTTGATGCAGGTGAAGTTAACGTCATTTCTTTAACCGGTGGGGGTGGGGAATTAAATTTAACTCACATCGTGTTCGATAATATGAGCGTTCTCTTTTATTTAGACAATTTCATTGATCTGAATAATATGGTAGATACTACTATCTCCATTTGCTAGATATAGGCAAGTTTCACTCGGTTTCAACATTAGCATTAACAATATATACTGTTTATACCAGCATGGACAGACGCGTCAGAGTTGTCAATTGTCAAAACTCAAGTAGTCAAGTAACATAAATAAGTTCTTTTAAAATAAATAATTTTTAAATGCTGTGATGTCGGAGAGTGTAAGGTGACAAAAGAAAGAATAAGAAATCACCGATACATTTTTTAATGCTCTTGATTTGCGTGATTTACTCCCTCCGGTTAAGCAGAAATGTAGCTATAATTTTCTGGGACATTTTGTAGTTACATTTTCTGATAATGAATTTCTTTCCGACTTGAATTGAATGTGAAATTAGTATGTTTTGTTCTCTACAGAGGCACGTGCGGAGATCGCTGGTTCTGCCGAGAAGTACCTCAAAGTAGGCAGCTCCTTGAGACTGGAGTGCGCGCTGCGTCAGAGTACGGCGCCGCTACTCTACATCTTTTGGTATCACAACAACCGGATGATCAACTACGACAACGGGGTCAACGTCACCACCGACAAGGAGGCCAAGACAAGTACATTGCACATCGGAGGCGCGGCGCGTGCCGACTCGGGGAACTACTCTTGCGTGCCCAACAATGCGCAGCCAGCCTCCACATACGTCCACATACTTAACGGTGAGTTAAATACTTCTCAAAAAATTATCTTTAGTGATAAAGAATGATTGGAACATTTCAATCATAGAGAAAAGTGCGCAAAATCGGATCTCCAATTTTGTTTTCTATCAAAAAAAGTGTACAAAATACTGTTTTAAAAATATGTAATTTTTACTTACAATCTTAAAAACAATTCACAAATTATTTTAAGAACCTTACACTTTGACAGTTTTGAAGGAAAAAAATCCTAAATTGTAAAAATAATGAAAATAACTAAAACGTTTGAGAAAAGTAATAACTGAAAAATATATAATGATCTGGAAGGATATGGAATTTCTATTTTCATTGCTGAACCGAAGAGCCTGCTTTGCAAGTTACTGTAGGCTTCGTTTCTGACAGTTTGGTTTGGTGACGTTCAAGAAAAGACTGACGCACTTTTTCACAGCTATTTTACCTCTAAAAAGAAGTTCAATGTTTTTCCTCTCTGACAATTACACCACCATTTTTCGTAAGTCATTTCTAGTAAACAGTCCAAATAGAACCTTCCATAGCAAAAAAATAGTGAACCATCACTACAAAATCTTTACCCAAACCTACATATCTACGCTGTTTTGCTTTTGGTGCTTCCTCTCATGTATCATATTAACATGTGGGACAACCTCATAAGTGGTTTTTTTCTCGGAATATTTAACTGTTTACTGGCCTTTTTTCGGTCTCTTTTTCCGAAATGCATCTATAGCTTTTGTCCCTTTGGACGGACTCCTTTTGTTTAATCAACCTTCCTCCTTATCCTCTTGAATATGCTAAATGATTCCAAGTGAATAAGACTGTATAGAAATACTGGCAGAATTTAGACAGTATAAAATAAGGGCTCCGGTTTGCGTGACCATAGCCTGCATTTTGTTAAGCCAATAAATATCTAATAATGAAATAATTAAATCGTATCAGAATTACTTCTGTTTTAGAGGAGCTTAGCAATTCCTTGTTTAAGATATTAAAGCAAACAGTTTATCAAAACAGTTTTATATGAAAGGAATCAATACAATGAATGAGTTCACTCTCTTTTTCTTTAATAAAAAAACACGCTTTGTCCTTTTCGTCACATTATATTTCTAAATCGGTGTATCTATTCTTTACCACTATGAAATTTGATTATAATTGAAAATAATATATTGACTTATCAGTAAATATTACCTCTAAAACTTTATATTGAAATTTTAAAATACATTTTTATAACTTTTATTATGAATATTAATGTGTTTTGATATTTTTATGCATGCTTGTTCATTGTCCGGAGTTGACAAGTTATTTGCTGTCAGGATTTCGAATTTTTTGACAACAGTTGTTTGTTGAAAGGGTTCTGCAAAATAAAGCATAGATATTTTAATTTATTGGTAATATAATTTGTTTTCTTAAGTATTACAGAGCAAAACTGAACTGATTAAATTTGAATGTCTTGTTTTAGGATTCATTACCAATACAGTTTCATCATAATTCGAAGGATGAGTCTGAATATTTGTGGAGCGAATTTGCTTTTATGTTTGGTGCTATAAGCATCTTAGTATGTGATACTATACAATGGAAACAAAATTATTATCTGGAGATTGCTGTACTGTGAGTGAACCTCGAAGTGGAAGGATATGAAACATTATAACACAGATCAATAACCTTTTGCCGCAATTAAAGATGAATTGATGGTCCATAATTCACCATTAGCCAGCAGAATCCTCGTCCACAGATTACAATGGGACCATGTTCATTACATGAAGCAAATTGATGTCCATACAACATGTATTCGTAACTTATTCATGAATAGTAGATCGTTGGTTATCGCAAACCCTGTGTCAGATAAACTGACATGTTGTTTCGTGCATTAAGTGTTAGAAATTGCAATGAGAACACAGCAACATTTCAGTTCGGATTCATAATATATCACATTTTCAAGTTACTGTTTTCACTCACGTTCTAGTAGATGGAGTGACTACACAACTCTGCAATACATTGTTTAAACTCAAGATGAATTGCATGAATGTAGAGTGGGAATTTGAAATTGCGTTTGGAGATTCAGGAAGCCATCACGGAATAAATGAATCCATTCAGTGCCTTCTTAATATTTATGTACTTGTTACGACACTTCTGTTTTATTATCTCAAGGATAAACGTTTTCATATTGTAGCAAGTAAAGTACACGTCCAATTTAAAATAAATTTGCATTTACACCCAAATTCCCTTCTAGTAGAAAATGCCGGTTCATCATTAATCCGTGACTACATTCGCTGTTTAGACTATTTATGACTTCGTGGGGTAATTATCGATAAAAAAAAAAAAACCGTCAAACATTAGTTTTCTGTTATTTTTTGAATTATTATTAAAAATGAAGTTCTTATTTTTTTGTTTATCATACTTTTCTCAAAATGTTAAAAATATCTTAACAACAATTAAAGCACTTATATTAACAGTTCAATTATTTATCTATGAAGTACTTAATATAATTCGTTTAAAAAACACATAAGATCTATTTCTAAAAGTAAAAACATTGCGTTTTGTTCAAGTAAAGATAAATTAAGTAAACAATAAAGAACAATAATAATTAATGATAATTTTTTATGAAAATTATAAGGAAACCTGCATTATAATTCATTTTCTTTCTATAATAAAGAATATGTTAACATGATAATAATACTGATCGTACAATAAGTAAACATATTTTGTTAATGAATTTAATGTTAACTTCCTTTTCCTTTTCACCTTTACACAATTTACATCAACACAAGTATTATAATAATCAAATTATATTTATAATTATTTATTATTAATCATATTTATAATTCGATTCTTATTGTATCGTGTTTTATTGTGTTGTATTAATGTTTTGTACTTTTTACTATGATGTCATTTTATCATCGTGTATGTATATGATAAATTTCCAGAACACTTATTCTCGTAGCTAAAATGTGTGACAAATTCAATACATATGCATCAAAGAGATTTATTTTCTAAAGATAGAAAATTTAAAAGAAATGTACTTTAGAACATGTGAGGAAAAAGCTTTTCTTGGCCCAGATTGATTATCTTCGTAGATTCTGTTTCAATGTACGGAAATAAAGGAGTCTGACTTCACAGTGGCAAAATATTGACGAAATCTTTCCCACATGCATCTATTTGACGTTTTCTTTACTTCAGTTTACATACTTCGCATCCAAAATTTAATATAGTTAGCTAAATTCTTGTTCATATTTATTGTTTATTTTCTTTATCAATTACGTTGTCCAATCGTAAATATGTCAACCTCAAAGAACGATATGAAAGAGGTAACGTATGATCAATATCAGAGTCCACTCACTGTGAAAACAATTATTGAAGAGATACTTCCATAACCATGTTTGGCAATTTAGAGGTACAGTAAGTTGCTTTGAAGTTAAAATCTGGACAATTGGCATTTTCTTTTCTTTTACGAAACACGATCATATTTGTATTCCGGATTGTAAAATAAAACTCAAGTCGAAAATAAATGGATGACATTTAAATTGTAAAGATGTATTGGTTTTAGTCGTAATTCTTATAGGATGTTCGTGATTATAAAATTACAACAGAATGCGTCCTTCATCCACTTATTTGCATACCTATACCACGAACACAGTTCAGTACGATTCGTGTTACACTAGTTTTAGATGTTTGGCTGCTGAAACATCTGTGTGCTACATACTCCTTTGTGACCCCATGCTAGCATCCTTCTCGTAACGCCCACACCATTTCATCCCTTCCCATTAACCCCAGCACTTACTTCACGATCATCAACACCCTGTTTGCTCCTACTGCCGTCTCCTACATCTGCAAACACACAAGTCGCCAATGTTCTGTCCCTCTTTTTCACCCATCGCCAGTGGCATAAAATCGCCGTAAAATTTTTATTACTTCACCCGTAAGCACGTACATACTCCCGCGCACCTTTGATAGTAAGCGCTGCACCCGCCGTGGCGGCGCTGTCGCTTCTTGGGTTTACCTGCCTCTAGATACGAGATATGAAGCAACTTAGTGTGGTGGTGTTTGATAGGGAACAAGAAAAAAACGTACGGTCGCGCTCCGTACACTCCGACAAAGAAAATTACGACGTAATGTACGGAACAGAAATATAAATGTAAAAACAAATACAGTTTTAATACATATTGAATGTAAACTAAAATCAACATTTAAATGTTAATTTTTAATGCCATNAAATCAACATTTAAATGTCAATTTTATCCTTATTACCATCGGAAAGTACGTTAGTAATTAAGGGAATGCCCTGAATTATTGCTTATATATTATCATATCTTTTTTCTGAAAGTATGGATTTTAACTAACGCTCTCAGAAAATTAATAGAATCTATGAGCAATTCTAAATGAAACGTAAGAAAAGACTAAATAAGACAAAAAATTGTAATTAGTAACAAATATATCTACCCATTTACATAATGAAAGCATTTCAAATCATTTCAACTTAGAATACAAAAAAAGAAAGCAACTTGCAGAGCATGTATAGGAGTGGATTTACCTGTACATTTTTTTTATTTGAGAGGGAAGAATGTTTAACATGTTTTTCTTTGGACTCATGCTTTGCTTATCTTTCCTGAGACATTATATTTTTGTCACTTTGTTTATCATATAGATAAATGGAACAAAACATTCTTAATTCTTAAGAGTCTCCTACTACTATCGTATTTTGTTGATTAAGAGTGCATTAAGCATCGTCGTCTATTACAAAAAGTTGATATTAGACATACTCCTAATAAGATAGTCAAAGTCCTGAGCCTACTGAAAAATGTAAAAGTACTGAAATAACACATGGTCAAAAATTGTTTTTCTTGAAAAAATGTGCTATAACTTTTTTTTCCACGACACCTAAAAGTCTCCCATTAATCAAATGTGCATAGTGAACAATCATGAAATTTGAGGCATTAATCAAATAAACATATTAAACAATTATAATTTGAGTAATTTAAGCGAAGATTTATTTCATCCCATATTACAATACAATAAACGAATGGTCCTTTACGTCATCATCTATTTCTGTTCATATTCATCCTTTCACAAGCTACAATTTTATGGAAAAATATCGATACTCTTTTTACACAATTATACTGTGCATGTACTTCAAGGGACTTTTAATATATCATCTCTTTAACTATGAAAGATCCAGTTAGTAAGTTATTAAGACTAATAGTTTTTTAATAATTTTTTGAATGATAAACAATGTCAGGGACACTTACGTTCTTCTAATTTGATGAAAACGTGAAAGCTAGCTTATCTTAAAAATTTCTACCAATGTTTATGAGAATTTCTTTTTCTGGTAGAGTAAAATTCCTATCACCACTCCTATACCATTATTCTCATCACTATCAAAGTGAATTTGCAGTCCCTCCCTTGGACCGCTGAATTCATAACCAAGCTCCTATTCCCGCACCTGCGGATTCGTTCAGAAACTCATACATTACAGCTTATTGGAAAACTTGTGGAACCTCGCGGGTTTCTCTAATGGAAGAGTGAAGTCTCGGTAGGGAGTTTCGGATGAAGAGAGAGAGAGAGAGATTGGATAAGAAATTGTACTGGAATGAGAGTGGAGTACTCGCAACTGCCATCAGGTTGATAGAGAAAACTTGTAAGGAGTTATCGGACAAGAAGTTCTTATGGCTCTCTTTCATAGCAACGATTGTAGCTTGATGAGTCAGTATTCTTTGAAAAATAAAAAATAGAGATTTAGAGAAGGGTGGATTCGAACTCCCAAGCTTTATTCCCATATTCCTGCAGTTTTTAGGCTTCTTATTGGTCTTATATTTTTTGTTTAGAGCGAAAAATTTTGGGTTTTAGAGAGTTTCCTTGGGTCCCTTTGTAAAATTAGTTCTATAGATATATTGATTCGTTTATAAAGAAATGAGACAGTATATGAAGCTGACACGAAAAAAAAATTGTCGGTATTTCTTATTCCATTTTTTGCTATAATGTATTGTCTCTGTAACTATTAATATTATGTTTTATAATGTTGTATTTTAACTACAATACATGTAAAAATAATGCAATAGCTATTTTGAACTCGAGAAAACTTTTCAAGTGGTTAAAATTGTTGTTGAAATACAATTTGGAAAGAACATTTGAAAATTCAAATCAAAGTAGGCTCTACTTACATATACATAAACAGAAATACAATTTTTAGAGATGTATCATATTATATTGGAAGGACAGAAGGTCCAAGCGCCGCTAAAAGAACCCATGGTTGCCGTAGGCTGTGCATTCTGTACCTTCGTATTTACACTTACCGAATTTCTAGTTGCATTAACGGGTAATCGTGACTAAATTATTATTAGGTAGAGTAGAGGAAATAAGTAAACAATAAAAATAGAGGCATAAGTGGCGGATATACTGAAAGCTATGATGTTTTACAATTGTAAGCGGAAGACGTCAACTAGAGTATTCGTTGAACACCGTTGGGAACCACGGACAACCAATGGTCAGGGCAAGAATAACAAGTAAAGATTACAGAGTGACAAATAATAACAAGCTTGTTAACACGTTAAGTTCTTTTTTCCCTTCCCTCGCGGTGCTGTGGATCTCCGAACAGGTACTTTGAATAAGAAACCCCTCCGATGTTTTCCTGGAAAAGAAAGTAAATATCCTCCCGGCGAATCATTTTTCACGCACACTGTTGACACATAAATGAAAATATTACCTTAATAAACGACCGAAAAAATAAAGAACAGTACGACTATCTTGATTAGATTGATGTATTTAAAATTTGTATTTATTTATCTATTTTTAAATTCGCGAATTAACTATTTCCTTATTACCCTCACGCGCCATAGAAAAATACCTAATAGTTCCTTCAATTGGTTGTTGCTCTCCCTTAGTATTATAATTCCTAATCTTTAATTTCTATTCTGTTCCAAACGTTCCCTTTGAATCCATCTTAGACGCCATCTCTTTGTCGCCTCGCACTTTAACAGGATATGTACCAACCCTCCGTTTCCTCGCAGAGAACGCAGATGGCGCTCCTCTCGGATGTTTTGATTTTTCTAATAGCCCAACCACCCCTTCGAAACCAAGCTAGATCACATCGCGCTTTCATCCCTAACTGATCTATATAGTTTTCCCTACCTCATCCTGAGTCGAGAAGTTTCTGTAAAGTGATATTTTATCCAGCCGATCTGCATCGAGTGGTTGCGACTGTATGTCCAATATCTTTCTCTTATGTAATCGATACATGTAATATCATTGCAGATAAATTCTTCCCACACGTTACCCAGGTCCATCCACTACAAGAACTTTTTTACCTTTCCAACTCACCCCGTTGGATACTCTCTTAAACTCTCTTCACGGAGACGTGTGGCTGCAAGCGAGTTTCCCTCCCTAAATAATTTAACGAAAAACATTTATTGCACGCAGTTGAATTTCAACACTAATTCCTAAGTATCCAAATTCTTTGAAAATTCCAGAGTTTGAAACGTTACGAGATAGTCGCATAATATCTTTCAAATCATTTGCTGCTACAGATTCAAGGATTTTGGTGCTTGATTCGAGTCCCCAAATTTCAGCCCCGTATGCTGAAGTAAGTAAGGCTGGCGTAAGTGCACCACGGAACACTTTATCACACACACTGACTTGGATCTCAGGGATTTTGCATATCATTTGGTTTATTATTTTGAGAGCAGCAATGTATTTTTCGCGCGCAGTTTTAATTTGCGAGTTCCATACTTAAACCTTTTTACTCTTTCTATTCCTTGGTTTCCGAATGTCCAAATAATGTTGGTTTCCGTTACATTGACTTTCAGTAAAAGGTCCGAGAAGAACTTTTCAAGTGTGTTTAGACCCTCTTGGAGACCCTTTATTGATTTCAAGCAGATAACTAGATCGTCGGCGTAAAGAAGTCCAAGGATTCATGATCCATTTATTTCCGGTACCATAATATCCGACTGATTCAGTTTTCCCATAATATCATCGATGAACAGAACAAATAGTTGAGGCAGTAGTACACAACCCTGTTGAACCCCTAGTGATATTCTTACGAGTATGTTAGTCGTTAAGTCAACATTGTCACATCTCACACAGAAATTGACATCCTTGTACATTCCATGAAGTAAGTTTATCATTTTAGAAGAAATTATCTCGCTGCTTAGTTTGACCCATAACTTTTCCCAATTGACAGTCAAACACTTTTTCAAAATCGGCGAATCCACAATATAATTTACCTCTTTTCAAGTTTCTTTCTCTCTTAATTATAGTTTTCTGGTGAGTGATATTACATTTTCGTGTAAAGATAAGTATCAAAACTGCTTTAGTCCAAACTGACTGGTCCAATATATTATTAAATAGTCCGAGAATTATGTTCGAATCTAACCGCCATAGTTCCTTAATAAACTGAGGTGGAAATCCATCAATCCCTGATGCTATTATGTTATCTATTGAATTTACAGGAGAATCTACTTTATCATATGATATATCATAATCTAGTTCGTCAAACCACTCGGAAACAAATCCACACGTAACTTCTTCTCCTTCGCCTAATTGCTTCGAATGTTGACGGCGGAGAAGATTTTTACAATATTCTAACCAATGATCAGAAGTTATATTACTTCTTTCCCTCGTTGAAGATTTTATTGCGTTGAGTTTTTCCCAGACTGCGTTTCCCTTTGTTCCTTTTAGAATGCTTTCTATTCTTTTGACTTCCTTTGCTTGCCAACGACTTTTCTTATCTATGAGTAAAAATTTATATTCTTGTGAATATGTAACGTAGCTTTGACGAGCTGCCTGAGAGCCAAGTATACGATAAATTTGCAGAGCTTTGGTAGCTCTTCTGCGGCTATTGTAACAACTTGAGTCAAACCNCCTTTACCTGCATCACACGGTGCCTTTAGAATAGATGCGGCTTGCGCGTCCGCCCCCCACCACTTTGCCCTGTCCGTCCTCGAAGAGTCTGAAATAGCGCGACCGCGAATTCCTCTATCTTTTCCTCATTCCATTTGTAACGGGTCATTTTGCGACATACCATAGGTTAAAGATGTTGCGAGGATTTGTTCAATTTCAAAACAATATTTAATGGGAGATGGTTCGATTCACTTCTGTCTCCAAATTTGAAGTTCACTAACCGTTCGACTGTTCCTTAACTGCGCAATGTCAATAACGCTACTTCTCTGACAATTTATAAATGTATAATTCCCTTCCATATCTTCGCCGTATTTTCCGTTAAAGATAGATAATTCAAATAAATCAACAAATTCGAGGAGCTCTTGTCCCTCTCCAGCGGTGATCACATCTTTACTGACTCGACGCAGCTGTCTCCAGTCACACGATCCTCCTACATCATTTAGAGATACAGATACATTTTCCGAACCGATTNTATAAGAGACAGGTATGTTAGTCGTTAAGTCAACATTGTCACATCTCACACAGAAATTGACATCCTTGTACATTCCATGAAGTAAGTTTATCATTTTAGAAGAAATTCTCTCGCTGCTTAGTTTGACCCATAACTTTTCCCAATTGACAGTCAAACACTTTTTCAAAATCGGCGAATCCACAATATAATTTACCTCTTTTCAAGTTTCTTTCTCTCTTAATTATAGTTTTCTGGTGAGTGATATTACATTTTCGTGTAAAGATAAGTATCAAAACAGGACCACCTACGTATCCCCTGATGGAAAAGAAACTTGATCAAGTGAAACCCGGGTCTCCATTACTCCGACAATATCAAATTATCTCAGATAATCTGCAACATACGGCATATCTAATTTACCCCTAAGTCTCTGCACATTCCAAGAAATATCTTTTGTCTCCTTTCCAGAAACCTATCTATCACCACCTTCCCTCCCTCGGCTGCTGTCCCTATTGGTGCGGGATCGGACTTCATCTCGACTTTGCGAGGTTACGTCGCAATTCCTATCGTCCGGTTTTGTCCTCTGCGCGTCATTGCTCCACGCGAGCGATTGGCCGGTGGTGAGTGGGGGGGGACAATCCGCCGCTCGCGGCCGATCCTGCTGCGGCGCGTCCTGTCCCTCCCGGCTCCGGTCATCCCCATTCCTACGAGTTGTCTCGTCGAGCTGCACGAGAAACGCCCTGTTCATCGCCTTCCCGTTGATCACCAGCTTATCGAAACGGATGACGGCATGGCTGCCTTGTCTCCTCGCCTCGATCATGTTGCGTTTTACGATTTCGTTTCCAAATTGACAAGGTTTACTTTTAATCGTGCAATGTTTCTAATTCTCAACTAACATACAATTCACTGAAAATCCAAAATAATGTTTATATTGTCAATATTCCAATAACTGGCCATTTCTTTCATATAAATATCGGTTGTGTTAATTTTTGAAAATGCACTTTTTTGAAAATGCATCAGCGTTTTGTGGGTAACTGCACAGAAAAAAAATTAAAAAAGAGTTTTATATGGTATCAATTGTGACACCAAATACTTCACGAACTACACTTATGTTTCATGCCCTATTCATGAAACTTTATAGTTTTATAGTTTTTGTCATTGAGAAAGTTTTCATGCTATTGCAGTTAATCATAAATACTCTATCTTGCGTAATATTTTAGATAAAATTCCTTGGGAAAGTTAGCAGACTTAGATTTCCAACTTCTCGAGACGAGTTTAAAAAAATGTGAAAAAACTTAATTAGGGATGTAGAATGAGAAGAAACAAATTTCCATAAGTAAACCCAAATAAACACAGCGTGCTGCCATGTGTGTGACCCATTTATCTCTTCTGACCGCGCAAATGACCTCAAGGGAAGGAGAAGAAGAAGAAGAAGACTGAGCTCCGGGCAAGCAGTTTCCGCTGCGTGCCTCGACGATGTAGTTGCGGCGGCTGCCTCCAGGGCGCAGGGTACTCGCTCGCCTAGACAGCACTTCCGCCCACGACGGCCTCACAACCCCCTCCTCACCCTCTCATCATGGCGTCCTTGCATCCGGTCCTTTTCTGCGAACTAACTTGTCCACGTTGGTTGTGTTGTGGAGAAGCAACCCCTGTCTCTCTCTTTTTCTTCACCATGTCTCTCGTGTCGGAACGTATTTTTGTTAAGGGAGCTTCTCCAAGTTCAGAGTTTTACTTTCTTCCGAATCCCTTTTTTCTTCACATTGCGATCGCTAATATGACTTGATAAGTCTTGTAGAATATTGTAAATTTGAGTTGCTTACAAGTACGGGATGAAAATTTTTATCGGGGTGGGGTAGGGGAGCGTTTTAAGCTTGTTTTTCACACTTCAATACAATACTTAATAGAAATGTGAGAAAGCGTCATTAGCTTCAAGGGGTTGCGTTTTAATTGACCTTACAGTTTTTTGTAATTTTGTATTTAATTCCGATATACTATATATAGTGACCTCTCGTCTAACATGTTGTAATTTATTTTTTAATAAATAAATTTATTGTCAAAAATAGTAAAAATTGCGTATGAGCACGTGAAGACAATAACCTAATTTACTCTCAGAAAGCAAGTAAAGGACTATCAGTTCCGATCAAGTTCCCTAAGGCAGAAGATGATTGAAAGTTTCAGCACACTCCATAGATGAGAATAAAAAGTTAGTTATGTGTTAAAATATCAACAGAGTTCCAACAAATTTGTACATAATAAAACACAAAGAATATAGTAAACAATAACTTAGTATTATTGAACTATAGATTATTTGGAATATATTTTTTATAAATCGTAACTATTAAAATATCGCTGAATTCAATTTTAATTATTACATAGATCGTCACCCCAATGCACGAGCCTAGGGAACCTGCTTATGAAATCCGCATCTATCCGAAGGAAAATCGGAGAAAAATTCGGGCCAGGTTGGGGCGATAGAATTAATATACACAACCGTGTCAAGGTTAAGTACAGATAAAACCTAACATACGTGAATAATAAAAAAACAATAGTAACATGCAGGAAATTAGTTTTGAAACTTAATCAGGTATTTCAAAAGTACAAGAGCAATGGTGTGATAAAGTACAAGATTAATTTACATATTAAATATTTTCAAGAATAATTTATAAAATAGAATTTTGATGATAGAAATCCATTTCAACTTTTATTAAAATAAATTAAATATTTTATATTATAGAAGCAATGGTGCAGTACGAAGCTCTTTATTGCGGATTTGAAGAGATTCAATTTAATAACACATTTTACGTTTCGGGGGGAGGAATTATATAGAACGATCTCCGGAGGATATGGCCTTTTTTTGGCGAACAGTGCTTGTTGCTCTAAGACGATGATTATTATGTCTGTTGCGAGCAGTGTACGTGAACAAGTCATTTTTTAAAGGGTGGCACTTAAGTAATTCTGTTTTAACAAACACAAACGATTCAATAAAACAAATGCAGGGAAGTGTTAAAATAAATTATTCCTTGAACAAAAGTTTACGAAAATTTTGGGAATGAAATTTACAAATTAGCCTTTTCGAATTCTGAAAGTTTGGATGCTGTTACTGTAATTGCTCCAAAATATAATGTCGTACGGTGGATGGGGGAACACGTTTGCAAAGTATACACAACGGGAAATATGAGAACTACCAACGTTAACTAGCATTCGGAACAAGATTTGCTTAACTTGGAAATTAGATTATAAATGTAGCAATTCCATTTGAGGCTGTCTTACACATGGAGACCTAAGAATGTTGTTTTCGTTCAGTATTTAATTGTATTCCGTATAACGAAAGAGATTCATGAGGTAACGATTTTGTGGTACTGTTGTGAAATGACATAGGGATCATTCAAGCCATAAACGGCCTAAAATTTCAAGTCGTGATGATTTAGCAAGGAATTCAAATACGTGAAAATCAAAATTTTAGCTTTCTAATTACTATAACTGTGAATGTTGTGTATTTCCCGGGCCAAAAATTAGAGGAATTAGAGTTCATTAGACCTACTTTCAACTACCAAAATTTCATTATTCTGAGATGTAGTATTTGAGAAATAATTTTTTAATGAGAAAATGATATTTTGACATTTTTGTTGAAATTCTAAACGTATGTTGCAATTTAATGTGTCTGAAGGTTACTTTTTCTGTCAAATGAAGTGTTTACAATCAGTAGATTAAGTGGGTTTGAATTTCCAAGTGTGTTTGATCGAAATTTTCCCGATTTTTTAAATCGTAGTTCTATGCTCTTTACGCTGAGGGAAAATTGACTAAATAATTATTTCAGCAAAACCAGATTAATAAAAACTTAATAAACATTATTTACCTTACTTATACAATATTCTAAGCGCCCAGAAACATTATTAGCAAAATGTGAATTGGTCGGGGAAATTTTAGGCTGATTATGGCTGGAATGACCCGTAGACATAGTTTTCTCAGTGTTTACAATGAGACGATTTAATGAAACCAAGACGAGTGGTTAGGCAATTTTATTTTATTTTAAAGAAAACGTATTATAAAGATTTATCGTGGGTCTTTTTTTATAATTAATTACATTGTTGGTACATAAATTTAAATTAATATATAATTTTCACAATTACTATTGACAATTACGAGAGATGGAATATTTTTTTCCCTTTTTGGGAATGGGCATAGATGTGGAAGTGGGGACAAATAAATTCAGTAGGGGGATATTCCACGGTTCCTCCATTTTAATTCGAACCGTAAGTACAAGGGGAAAAATGGTGAAACATTTCATAACTGTAAGCAACCAAAAATAAGCCGCTTCAGTGTAGAATAGAAAAGTGTTCAAAAATATTAATGAAATTGTTGATATCTATTGTTAATTTTCTGGTTTCTCATTTATTATTCTAGCTTGTCCCTTGTTTCACCAAATAAAAGACGAAGTGATCTTGTAACGAAGGATCAACTCAGAACGCGAGGTGGATGATACAAGATTAACCCTCTGTTCGCACGGTCGCGCATCAATTGCGCAGAAAAGTGCCTCAATTGCGCCGTGAACCCAAGAAGACCCTAAAAAGGTTTCCTCAATTGCGCAGCGACCGTAGCACGTAAGCAGCAGAAGAAAAATATGCGTTAACATCTTTGGTAGTATTGAGAATACCATTTTATAATATTACAATAAACTTGTAGACAATTTTTGGACGTTTTTGCAATCAACCGTTGGTCCCAGGTAGATTGTTAGCTAGTTGTGTCTAGGTGCCGCGGAAGACTGATGAATGATCTTTATACGAGGGCAAGTCAGTATACAAGTAGCAAACGTCAGTTTTCCTTATACTGTTTTAAATTAGGAGCAAATGTTTTGTCAGCCGGTGGAAGCATTTGTATGCTTGTCGTATAGGTTGCGTGCATTTCGAAGGCGCGCAGTCAGAGGCAGCCAGTGCACGATGTCTGTTGTGTTGCATAGAGTGTACACGAGAAGAACAGTGTGCAGTTGTGCCTTTTTGTGGGCCAAAGGACTGTCCACAGAAGAAGTGCATCGCGAAATGCTTCCCGTATATGGTGACAACAGTTTCTCACGGAGAGCTGTGTTTTGATTCAGAAGTTTAACAAAGGAAGCAAAACATCAGAGATGGGGGGGGGGAGAGTTCTGTTCGTCCTGCGGATGTGCCAACTGCAACCACAGTTCAGCGTGTGGAACAAATCACAGTCCCGATTTAGCCCCAGTGATTTTCATCTTTTTGCGCTCTTAAAAAAAATCATTTGGGTAGCCGTCATTTTGAAACTGATGATGCCGTAATCCAAGAGGTTACTCGTTGGCTGCTATAGCAACCAAAATACTTCTTTGCCATCGGTTTTCAAGAACTTGTAAAGAGATGTGACATCTGAATGTATGAATGTAAAGGGTAATTATGTCGAACTAAATGCCAGAAAGGTATTCATTATTATTCCCTGTATCCAGTTTTTCTACTTATTTCATGTCTTATCTACATATAATGTCTTAAAGACTGGGATCAAAAGGTTTATTATTAATGAAATTGTGTAAAAATAATTGTAGCGTTAACACAGAAGTTTAAATATTTATATTTATGTTATAGCGTGCAATACGACGTTTCTGAGTGTAAAAGTGGTTTTAAACAAATTTAAAAATCTAAACTATTCTGCCTTCTCGTTTATTTAGTTTACACCTTCCTTTGAAAATAAATTTCTGGATTAATTGTTTTAACAGTATAATTTGACGGAAGGAAGCTGAAATTCAGCGTGTCTAAATATTTTTCGTAGGATATTAATATATTATTTCGTTATATAAAAATGTAACAATGTTCAACAAGAAAATATTGCTAGATGTGTTCCCAACGAATCAAATTAAAGGTTATATGTCCAAAAGGGTTTCGTATTTGAAAATAGGTGATTTTGAATGAAAGACAAATGGAAAAATTATTTTCTTATTAATACCGCATAATATATAGTTTATAGGTAATTTTGGCTCTATAACAAAAGGACGTGACAACCATCGTTAAAGTCCTAATAAACACCTCAGGAATATGGAAAGCAACTTGTTATTAATCTATATTATAAAGCTTTGCAGGGATGGTATACATTTGAGATACTCGATTCTAATCGTGATTTCAATGAAATTCGGCATTCCACGCAATTAAGGAAACCGCCGACTACCTGGAGTGGCTCTGCACAAATGAGGCAGACCCTTCCACCTGCCCCTGTGTATTCTGCGCAATTGATGCCCACCCGTTCACCCTGCCCGCAATTCAATGCGTTGCGAAGCGATGAAATACAGAGGAAAAAAAGTACTATATTAAACGACAGCATCAAGAAGCTGTTCACACCGAAAGCGAAACCATGATTGTGAGTGGTTACGCGTGAGTACTGAGATTTCATCGCAAAGTAGTTTTTTTTATTTTTCGTGATAGACGTCGCGTACTGCCACTTCTGACTGTGGATTTATTATCCGATATGAATACAACAAGATTATTAGTTGTGTATCTCTACGCCTGGAGGTGTAAAACCAAACGAATTACTATTACCATAACAGAGATGGTTCGAGGGAAGAAACTGAATGTATTCTCTTTCATTGCGCCCTTCATCTTAACCGTTTGAGTTGAATTTTATCACGAGACTATCCGAAGGTTCTTTCTTCATAGTGTCATGAACTCCGCGCCTATTCAATAAACTATTTTCTACAAAAGAATTACGCAGTCTTACATGACTGTTGGATGATCAACAAAAATAGCGTAATAAATTGTCGAGGACCCCAAAGTAATCCAAAAAAACTAAATTATGCTCATAATTTATTTATTGTAATGATTTTGGATAAGGTTCAATCCATAAGAATTAGGGTATCCACATTGGTTATTGAATCAATATTTAAGGAAAATAGCTTAGCTGGAAATCTCACCTGGTATCCTCAGTGAAATATCAAAGTAGCTCTGTCCCGCATGACAATTCGTAGAGACAGAGAACTCTACCACAACGCTGTCTCTACAACAGGACAGATATGTCTAAAAGTTTGAATATAACTAAGATAACATACCTTATTTGAGCGTTTACTTATAGAATTTATAAATGAAATGAGAGATAAAACAAAAAGTGAAGTGAGAGTTATTTTATAGTATTGTATATATGCAAAAAAATTTGATAGGAATTTTCTTTTATTAATTGTTCGGGTATATAATCTACATAATTTATTTCACAGGTATTAAGGATAACAATTATCATTTATTATGCTGGATTTACGCAAGTTTCACCTTTCGCCTTCATCTACTTAGTAAAACATTTCCTTCCGTTTCCATATCAAATTTTTTTCCGTTCATTAATTTTCCATTATGTTCATTATTTATTTATTGTATTGATTTTGGATTAGGTTCAATTCATATGAATTACATTAGGGTATCCATATTGGTTATTGAATCAATACTCCTCTTGAATATTTGTAATAGCAATTATACGAAAAATTCAGGAATTATGGTGTATTTAAAACTGTGAGTCATTAATGACACTGTTTAAATTAAAACTATGTATTCGTAAATACATAGTTTTCTAAATCAAATTTATGACAGTGTTTTTCATATCTATTACACAAGAAATTGATGGGAATTAAATTAAAAAAGCAATCCACAGAGGCGTTATCTATTAGAGCGCATACAACTTGAACATGGTTTTATTCAAATATTAACATAAGTTAAATTTAACTTTTTGATAGATACTAGAGTATTCTTTCGTTTAAAAAACATTCTAAAACATTTGTCAAGTCACTAATTCTATCTTAATTTTCAGAAATGCTCAGCTCATAAAAGGGATGTGTTTTCGTAATTTATTTCCTCAAGCAATACAATTTGGTGTGGAAAATCACACATATGAAAATAAATCAAGGTTCCCTTTCTCTTCTCGTTGCATCGATCTTAGTGAATCCTACTCTTGTTTCAACCTTCCTTACTCCTGTAGGGCTGCAACCGTCGCCTTGAGCGGGACATCCCCAGACCGTGGCCTCATTTACCCCGTTGACCCTTGACCCTTACATCCCCTTGCGCTCAAAGTAGAAAGGGTCTCGATGTTACTCTGCGCCTTCGGCCTCGAAAGCGGTCGGTCGTGAAGGGAGAATTTATTGCAGTTCTAATCAGAGAAATCACTCCTCTGTCTTCAAAAAATTGTGTATCCACTGACGAATCTTCATCCGAAATAAAGTAAAACAAATATATTCTCTCTAAATTGTTTTTTTTTTTTTGTAATTAAGAAAAAAAATGAAATTACATGATTTCTCATATTACAAAACTCATTTACATAGTCTCCCTTCCCTATGTGAAAAATCTTCTTCGACAATAATGTAAGAAAGAATTCTGAAATGCAAACTTTACTTTCACTTTGCAAAATCTTGTGTAGTGCATCGTCACAAGAATTTATTCATACTAGTATTAACTGCTTCTTTCTGTTTATCGTCATTTTTACAAAAACGAGAACTTAAGATTAACTTTTAAATCTTCAAAAGGGACATGAGTCACAAATCTACATATTTTTATACAAGAATCTTGAATAAGTATCTCTGTATAGTGTGAATCTCTAGAGTAGTAACGAACGTCATCCAAGAAATATAAATTAATACTAGATTCACACCAGATGGTGTTGAAGTATTCAGCGACATAACATGTGAGCGCGTTTAATACCCTACAGCTAGAAAATATACTCTCATCATTTATGAAACACTGATTCATAATGAGTATGAAAATATACTCTCATCATTTGTTTTACAATTTGCGTAATAATAATAATAATAATAACAACAACAACAACCTAAAGGTAATGATAAATGAAGTACAATGTGATTTGTAGAAATAAATTAAACATTGAATTATGGAGAAAATTATTCACTAACACTACAGATATTCCTTTAAATATTTTGATGTTCCAACAAAATATACAAGTACGATTTTTAAAGCACTTTTTTGTGTGTGAAACAACAGGGTTTTTTCCTTTTTCTTTTTTTCTTTTTCTTTAATGTCACGGACGCTGTAGTGGCAGCCTAAGCTCGGCTTACGCGGCTTCTCGATTATGTCGAATGTTTGTGCTCTAAATTGAACTTCTCCATGGCAGACATCGTGTTACTTTTCTACACTCAGCGGTTATCTAGAATATTCTGGATAGTATTATACGTACAGAAAGTAGTACGACGTGAAACGTAGCTTCTTACAGCTCTGTCAGATTATCTTAGTATTCTCGTATTACAGAAGCTCAGTGTGAGCTACAAGTACATAATTAAACAAATGTGTAAAGTTTGAGCACATTTCGTGTTCACGAAAAATCAGTACAATTGCATAAAAAAGGTCAAATATCCCGAAGCGTAGCGTCACAACTTCAGGAATCTAGCGAACTGTAGTGATCTCTTCCTCCGGACGATGCATACATTCCACGACTCACTCATTCTCCCAAAAATAACTTCTTAATCTTTACTTCAAAACTCAGAATAAAAAATTACGTTCTTTAATAAACTCATATGTTACTTGTTTCTTCATTCACCAATCGAGTCTCATAGAAGTTGGTCTGCTCTTTCCATTCCTGCTACTCCCATACCTTGTTAACTATCATGTATTCCAATTCATATATTATTTTAAATTCCCAGTTCAATATTATTTTGTAATGTGTTTTTTGTTTTCTTTTCTGACTTCATTATACCTGCCAAACACTAACCTACAATTTTGTTATTTTTCCTCTCTCCCCTCTATACCCTTTCTTCAACTAGTCGTTGTTGTTATTGATAGGGGTTATCAATATAATTGGATTTCTGCAGAATCCAACATCTGCAATAGTGAATGTAACGGTAATAATTATGTCGTAATTGTGGTCTACTCTAACATCCAGAATAATAACGAGGGACGCGTTCTGTCCAAAGAAGGGATTGTGTTAATGATGGAGATTATTGACCACAGGATACAGTCAGTCTATGTCTCTAATAAATACCTCAGTACTGATTACTGTGTGTGTCCCCTTGGTGACAGTATGTGTGCCTAACAAGGGTATAAGGCAGGGATGGTCACAGCTGTCCGTACGGATATTTTGTACGCGTGGCATTACATGTGCATGCTAAGTACAATTGCTGTCAGCAGGCTCATTGAGGTGCTGGTGTACTGGTGTACTGCTAGCTAGTGTACTGCTAGCTCTGCATATCTCTCTTATAGATCGCTTTCTTATCGGAGAAAAAGGCGTGTACATTATTTCCTAGAAGCGGAGAAGTATTCGGACCATTCATTTCACAGTTCAATGCAAACATTGAACATGAAAGGACGTAATGACGGTCGTCATTCG
Organism: Laupala kohalensis; assembly: GCA_002313205.1. Classification (NCBI taxonomy): domain Eukaryota; kingdom Metazoa; phylum Arthropoda; class Insecta; order Orthoptera; family Trigonidiidae; genus Laupala; species Laupala kohalensis. The sequence goes on along the minus strand of NNCF01126019.1, from coordinate 87,617 downwards.
AACCTATGAATGCACCAGTAAAGGCCTTCAAATGCTCTTACATTGTAGATGATCCGGATTTTAAGCAACAATTTTTAAACAATTTCTTGTTTAAAAGCAATGAAGGATGTAAATGCTACGAAGTAAACCGTATAATTAGTTACTTGAAGCAAACATTCAGCCTACATTTCAAAGATTTTGATTATCGAAGACAAATCCACTTTCTTTTTGATGTGAATGTAAAAACTGTTTCTTCCTTCTTACAATTGCTTTAATATAAGACATATTTCTATATGTGACAGATTTATGTGCACTCTTCAGAGAACAAACGATTTAATATTATTTCTACAAAAAACTGGTTCCCAAGTTTCGAAAATTTCGTGAGTTTGCTGGTGAAATTATATCGATGATCCGCAGTACTTACACCTGCGAACAGCTTCTTTTTTTTTTTAAATGAAGCTTAAATGCATTTGCTAATTTTCATTAGTTTTTTTTGTCGCCCCATAAATTAGTATCCTTTCTATTTATTAGTTTGTGCTCATTCCTGTTATTTATTTGGGAATGAAAATATTCTTTGTTTTTGTCATAATTGTTATATTTATTGACCTTCAGTATTGGTGCATTTCCACCCGAAGGTCATAATATTACTTAAGAACTATCAACAAATCGAATAGGTTTAATTTTTCCTCGCCAGGAGTCGCCGATGTCCGAATCCTAGGTAGGGGGTCCGCTTAGCTACGTCAATTTGCCACTAGAGATCTCTATTCTCACCCAGACATTTCGTGATGATAAAAATGTATATAATTACCTGTTTATTACACGGAAAATCACCTCATGAATGTTGTAATTTATGTGTCAATATTTTACTTGTATGAAACCATTCAATAATTTTCCTTTTATACATTTGTTGTCAACAAGTAATAAACTCATTTTGGTACTCAATTCGATTCCGTTTTCCTCCACTTCCGTTTGAAGTCCCTGGACAGAGACGTTTTTCAGAGGCAAACATGACGCGGCGCCTCACGCCATTGTTTTTCCTCTGTGAGAGACGGTGAAGTGAAACATGATGTAAAGTGTTATTTTACATTTGACGAACTAGTGTCGGACTAGTTGTTCTTAACAGTGAAATGGCATAGGCATAAAAGTTTAAACCTACTAATTAATCTTCCACGCATTCTCGAGTGTCCAAAAACATTATAGGGATTCAAATATATGCGCGTGTGCTCAAAACAACATCACAATTTGCATCTAACCGGCACGTGAGTTTGCAGAGAGAGGTTTTCGTTTAATCTTTGAATGTGTGATGTCGAGTACATAAAACTGCAATAGCAATGCCATACGTAATTATGCGTAATAATAGAATAAAAATCAATAAAAAATTTAAAGAAAACTTCACCCGACATCGAGGTAAAATCTGGTATCTGGTTGTCTAGTTTATAATGAGAGGTTTCAAATATATGAACAATCTCACAAGCTTATGTTTCTGGTCATGACCAAGGTTCAAACACATCATATTTTCATTGTTATTTCAGTTTCTATTTCATAGTTTACTTTAGGTTTTTAGTCAATAATTTTCCTTCTTTACTTGTATTGCTTCTTTGCATTAAATCGTTGTTTTTCATGTGGTCCTCCAATCAAATATTTTTTACTTATTAAAATCATGATGTCGTCCTCTCCCAGAGCTCCAGAATTCTTTTGGGTACGGCTCGTGCTCCAAGTATTAAGAATATTTTCAAAACAGTTTATTAACTTTGTTTATTCTCCCCGAGTGTTCTGGTTTGTTTTTCTCAGTGAGTAACAATGTTTCTCTGTTTGAACTGCTGCCTTATCTTAAAGGAGGCGCTTGAGAATTTACTTCACACTTCCTTGCACCTGTACGGTTGTTGAACAGTAGCACAGAGTTACCGATAGTATTCGTCAAAGTGCATATCACAAGGCCGCCTGCTGTCTAACTCTAACTCTAACCCTACTTTCTATGAACTTAAACACTTTGTGCTTACTCCACGAGCGCTAATGTCACGACTCTCTCTGCGGCAGGTGAGAGAACCTCATATACTAACCTCACACTACGCTTCCAGGGATAGCATCCAAACCGTATCATTTGATTCTCATCCAGTTATGAAACGAAGATACTTCACCACTCAAGACTATAGGATTTCATACTGCACGCAATATATTACATTTTTTGAATTTTTTCGTATCATACTCTCAGAAAATATATTGCGTGAAACCACAAACTTACATGAAACCACAAAAATTAATCAATTGAACATTTAAAACAGCATGAGTCGTAACATAAAATTGACCCTCCATTCTGCGGAGTACAATGTTATTTGACATTTTATAGTTTACAAAGTTTTAAGGAGCTAGTTCGCTTCTTTGGGTGACACAACGTCATAAATGTTTTGTAAATTTAAACGAAATAGCGAAAAATCAATCGTGTTCCTAGGGCTCTTATTTCAAAACTGGACAAGTAAATTGCATCGTGCTCTTTTACCTGTATGTAAATGTTTAGTGTATGGCAAGATAGTTGAGCATTGGTTTTGATATCAGCTCTTTCCTGTTACTATCACGGATAATTTGCCCGATATTAGGAAAACCGTTATTATTAAATACTTAGATTCACGTTTTTCTACGACATTATATTTCTTAGCAATTAGTTCACTCTAAAACTGAAGTATCCTTGTATTTAAAAAAATATTTTCTTCTAAAATTTGCGCATTTTACTGGAACATTTTAATGGTATGATGATAAATTAAACGTCGTTTGTATGTTGCTCATTGTTTTAATGTTATAAAGGTTTTACATGTATATATATTCTAATGCACCCAAAAATGTGCATAAAAGATTATAATAATAAAAAAATAAAGATTCGGTACTTCAGATGTGATTACCACAATTTATTCTGATTCTCTTGGAATAGACAATTTACATAAAATGTACATGAAAAACAAGAAATTTTCCTTCAGCACAATAAAGAAAAAATTACTCTACAATTTATCTCGTAGTTTAACATCCAGCTCATTTAAGAATTTCCTGCATTTACATTTACGCTCTATACAACAATCCTCTATTAACTGGTCAAAACTAGCACGATATGAGACTTAACTTTCCATTCAGAGAAAATGTAACAGTTCATTTAATAAGTTCTTGGTTCTTCTTTCTTGTTGGAAAATAAAAATTACATGTGCGACAGACTCGATTTCAATGAGTCTTTCTCTTGGGAAAGATACTAGCTCCTAATTGAATAACAAATGTAAGCAAATCCCTAATCATTGAAGCCACTGCTTTTAAATGTTCGCCTCACAGAGACGGATAATCACTCCCACATTTTCTCCTTCGAGATCGTGTACAAAATCAGCTTGCCAGAAGCACGGCCTCCTTCACGACGATGCCTTCGCTGCTGCACGGGGCTTCCCTCCGTCTTTTCCTCAGTTGTGCGCGACCTTGACCCAGTAGATTGCCGGCTGGTTGTTCCTCAGTCGCCCGTTCGATCCTCCGTTCGTAGTTTCGAGTTCGCGGCAAGTTATCGCGGTCAACAGCGTGCTACCGTTTTCATTTACGTCGCTATCGTACTTCCGAATTTTGTGACTGCGCATTAGTTGCTTCACTTGGAGCATTCAAACAATATTCCGTACTCGATCTGATTCACGTCTACCTCGGACGTTCATTAATAAATGCAAAATACGAAACGAAAAAAATACGTTTCACTCGGAATACGTTCTTAC
>NNCF01126019.1:29583-83710 GCA_002313205.1 Laupala kohalensis | reverse complement strand
GCTCATTACGCTGAGAATCCTTGAGGAGTTCACATCGCTACCCGATAACCTCTAACAAGAAGCCCAGCTCCGCAGGAATAATTCTAAGTTGGAATTTGTGACAGAGTTATTTCACACATCGAGTGCAGGACAAATTCCATCTCCAAGAATTAGTGTCTGAATTATTTTCCAAGCTCAGGAATAATTCTAAGTTGGAATCTGTGACAGAGTGATTTCACACACCGAGTGCCGGACAAATTCTATCTCCAAGAACCAACATACAGGCTCAGAAATATCCAAAGTTCAAAACGGTGACAGAATAATTTCAACCATCAAGACGTCGGAGAAGCGTCATCACGAAACGCTCTCGCGCGGTTAACCCTAGAACCCGCTCCAAGACACGAAGATACGGCACGCCATCCTGTGAGAACGAAGATAACTTCGACCAGAGGCGCCGTCACGCACCAGAATATCGCACTCCGTCGACTAGCTACAACTGGACCTCACCAGCGGTGCCATCTAGCGACGAAGAAGGAGACCTCTTTACCTTCGACCACCGACTTACCTGAAGTCGTGAGTTAAACGAACGAGGCACAATTTCACACTGAGCTTTCAACGCCTGTCGTTCGTCGTCTGGTGTTATTCATTGTTTACATTACGACGACTTGCTTACATAATAAACCTTTTTCTATTCAAACCTCTGAGTGTTTATTTTGGAGAGGAAGAGATCTTATTGCGAAGCAAGTCTACATTCTGAGACCTGCGAAGTAATACAAAAATCTTCCCCGACAAAAGTATGCAATAATTTACAATAATTTAGCTGTAAAAACTGTATCGAAAGAAGTGTAAAACTTATTGAAAAAAGGAACAATGACAAATTAATAGAAGAAAACAAATACAGAGTGAGCAAACCGACAAAAGTACATACCTGATTATTGAGGAGACATTTTTGGCAAGTGCGCAAAGCGCGCCGCATTATATGGAAAGTGAAGGAGGATTGGTGACGTGGTGGTGGAGGAAAGGGACTGTCGGAGTTTTCCAGGAACTGGCGGCAGAAGACGAAAAGAATTTCTCGGGGTTTCAACTGTTGGGAGTAGGGTGCGGTGCCCTGGAGAGTTGGGTGGTGGGAGGGTAGGAATTTGAAGGCTAGTTTCATGAGAGGGGAATGAAGTTCAGGGATTTGTTCATTTAATAGGGAAATGTCGATTTTTTTAGAATACTATGGATATGTAAAATTTCTTATTTGATCTGGAGCCAAAATCTATTTTCTACTTGTAAAATATGAAACTCCTTCTCAATGTCGAATGTGTGTGTGTTTTCTACTAAGTAGTTGGCGAAGTGAGAGAGTTTAGTGTTATTTTTCCACGTATTTATTTTTATGTATTCTTGTACCCTTTGTTTGTACGTTCGTCCACACTGCCCCAAGTATTTTAATGGTAGTAAAATAATGTACTTTCATCTATACGAGATATTTGAATATAAAAAGCTAATGACGCGGATATCCTTGTCACAATTAAAAGGTTGATAATTCAAAAAACAAAATACAATTTAGTATGTACTTTATACGTATCGGAGAAATCACGACAGGGAACCACGTGGATGAACGACCTCGTTGATGTAGTCCTCGTCTCATGGTTCCGGTTTGATATTAGGGCATAATGGTTACTGAGGCGAATACGTAATCACACGTTGATATAATCAGGACAAATAATATATTGTTATAGAGGAAACCAACAAGCAGATTTACTCTGATGGTCCGAACGTTTTGAGTGCTCTCCAGAGTCTCTCTCCAGTTGAAGAAAGTGCAAAATTCAAATTTCTAGCACTCGCTTCAACATGAACTTCTAACCCTGTAGTGATCATCACAGCCAAACACGCTCTTTTCCGTGTTCATTCTGGTGTGACCTATTAGAGTGCGCAGATATACAACAAGGACCCGACACAACAACCCTTCCGTCGTGACGCACGACGATGTGTGACATCACAACGTTGCAATTGCTTTACAATTGTATAGTACTATGAAATCAAATCAGTTTCTTTAATTTAATCACTAATGTATGCTATAATATGCAGAATCACATTTTATGCTATAAAATATGAAGAACATAAGAAGGGACAGAGTAGAGACAAAAAGCACGGGGACACAGCAAATCTGAACAGAAAGTACGCAAAGACGTATCGTTCGACGCAGCTGAGTGTGATAGGTGAAACGATCGCACGAAGCACATTACTTCAAATGCAATCAATGCATTCCTTAGATGACTTCTGACAGAAGTTGGAAAGTTCGGTGACTGAGAGGATTCTCTTTAAATCGTCTCGGATACTTCCGTAAGTTTTATCGGAACAAGCTAACATCAGCGAGGGAAGGGTTGTGGAAGTTGTGAACATTCGGAGTTTTCCAGGAACTGGCGGCAGAAGGCGTTGTACCTTGTGCTTGAACAAAAATAAAACAAAATGTTCTGCATTCGTAATTGAGATAAAACAATCATTTGATGCATTCGCAATTTAATTATTTTTATCACATGAGTCAATTCTTCACGATTTCAATCTTCCAGAATTGATGATAAGTATGTATAAAGGAATTTTTAATATATTTTCATAATAATAATAATTGTTCCATATACATTTTACACAAGGTATTATAATGACACATTTTTATGTCTACTTACTTGACAGCAATTCTTTTCTTTTGAAGAAAATAAGCACAAACTGCTTATAAACAAGGGTAGGACAAAAGTTTCGTACAATTCTTTTTCATTTACTTAAAATGCATTTTTGTTACTGTGAACTCAATAATAAAATATTATGCCCTGTTTCCATAGAAACATCACACTACTGATTTAAAAAAAAAATTATTTTTCAAATATTGTGGTAAAATTATGCTAAATAGGTTCTTCTTTTCTTCCGTAAAATAAAAGAATTATTGATTTGTAACCGTTTTATATATTTTTGAAAAGATATATTTATTTTAAATACATCATTACAAGGCAAATAAATACTGAATAATTAATCTAAATGACGAGTAAAATTTGACAATAATTTTCCACTCTCGCTTTTCCTCTCGTTAAAAGTAACCATTGTATTAGGAGTTCCAATAGTTTGTTGTGAAAATCCTTGTACAGTACCTAAACATTTCACACGATGAAAACAAAAAAGTGAAGATGTGACAAAACACAAAAGAGAAATACCAAGGCGAATGTTTAGATATCAGTGCAACACATATTCGAACGAATCTAGTTTCCCACCCATCAAAAGAAAACACAATCCCAGAACTGAGAGAGAAGAAACATGAGGTTGTGTCCAACGAATCAGCTGCTCGTCCACACTACTACTCCACCTTCAGTTTATAGCGCTCTTCACAAATTGCAAACACGGACGAATTACAGAGCTCCGCAGTCCCCGCCCTCACGCCGCAGTCTTTCCCTGCCGAGCTTTGCCATTATTGCAATTTACTATTATAGCCTTCTGCAGCAGACGTTGTTCCGCTGTCCGAGGGATAGCATTGGCCGAGGGTGGACGTGAGAGTTTAGAGTGTGTAGTGAATGCTGAGAAGGGATTAAATGATACAAAGACGCTGGTTTGGTAAACGAGATTTAACACTTTTCTCTTTAATGTAAATTTGTTGGTATTATGTTAATACGCGTAAGCATAAATTTTGTTCCATACAAATGTGTCCGGTCGGGTTCAGCAGTGATTTTGAAATAAAATATTTAACAAATCATATTTCGTAAGAAGAAGTTTGAAAACATTAAATGTCATAAACACATCAGTGATCATTTTTTTAGTAAGAATTATTTTTGGCACTCTTTGTGTAGTTTATAACAACATATTATTAGTTTAGTAAAACATTATTTTTTAAATGAATATTATTTTTTAACCCGAAGTATTAAATACTTAACCCGAATATTTAACTCAAAATTTTTAACCCGAAGTATGTATGTTCACTGATTTTTCTACAATTTTTTGTTGTTCTCTCCACTCCTATGAGAAGTAAGGGTTCTATAAGTAAAAATCCTACAGTAAAGACTGTAGCAACTGCTAGAACGAACAGAAAACTTGATTTGACAGCTGACAATGTTATACACGTGAGTGTGGGGTTGTCCTTTTTTCCGCCATGCGGCGTTGGCGGAAGGCCTACGATGACCTATCATCATCGTCATTGGGAAGGAAGCATTCTCTATTTTTTTCTCACTTCGTCTGGACAGATTCATATGTATCACATGACTTTAGTCACCACGTGATTGTAGCTAACAGTCATGATACCGATAGGAAAGGTGTGCTTCCTCATAACAGCATAATGACTATATGATCTAACGAACTGTGTCCCCATGGCTTTGCTGATGTGACACTTTGTTAATATGTCTGCAACTGTATTCTTTCTCACATTCCCATTGATAGCTAATAAAAATGTTATCCATTAATGTTGAAGGTTTGATAGTAGTTTGTGTCACTCTCTTCCCAATTCCAACCACTAGGGTTCCTGTGGTGTGAATGAACATAATGTTATTGTAAATACGATAAGCCATCTCAGAATACACAAAAACCATGGACTAAATCCGAATATCGGTCTTTTTACGTAAATTTTACTTTTAGATTTTCGATCCCCTGCTCTAAAGATACCCCTTAAAAGGTGCCCTTCGACCCATTTGATCTCAACTTGAACTTAACGGCATTGATAGTTTAAAAATCTCATCAACCCTAAAACTCTGGATCCAATGAATTTATTTTTTCAAAAATAGTTTTCAATAATTGATTCATAACCCTTTCTCAACACCTCCCCAAATGGCTGCTAGTTGTGTCTTTCTTCCGTGAGGGCTGAATTTAGACTTGCACGATATGGGGATTTCACAATCAACTCTGCGAAGCCGAAAATTTTGGACTCGTCAGTGACATCTCTCACTTTCGATAATTTTCTCATGACATACCTTTCCCTAGGGTTAATGTCGTTTATACGGGGTTATTGTGGACATAGGCGTCTTCCGGAATGACACTACTAATTTTAGCGACCACTAGAACTGTGACCTCAACATTAGCATACGTAATTTTTCTTTATTTTGTACATATAATCCCGTTCCCAAATGGAGTATATTCCCTCGCTGGGAATGATCGTATTCAACACCAATATTGGTCATTTTTTATTATTTTATCTGTCTCTCGTTTTCATCTCTACTGATTGTGAACACTCAAAGCATGGGTGCCGTCCTTGTCAATCTTAATGCCACAGAAAAATACGGTTTCCAATCTAAAGCTCGCTTCACACGATGTATTCCTCACTCCAATATAGCAAGCTATTTTTACTTCCAATGTCCTTCGATGTCTATGATTCAGACAGCTGTGATGCTTGTCCTTCTGTGTTGGCTTCAGACTATACATTTTACCGCAACAGTTTTGATGTTCCAATGCACGACAGTTCGGGAAAATGGTCGTGGTTATCGCAGATATTGTCCATCGAAGACATTTTGAAATTAGCGCTGATAAGTTACCTCAAAGAATACTGCGAATAAATGAACGTAATGACAATATTTTTTGATGTTATTAACCTACATAGTGGTACACAGTGGAGTGTTTGAAGAGTCTTTCTTGATCTGTGATATATCCTAAAATGTCAAATAAATTGTATATGAGATATTTTTCTTTAAAGTGATTTCATTTATCGATTACTTGTTTTCGCCAATAATTTTTTAATGATTGTTGTAACTTTAAGGTTACTCAACTGCATCACTTAAAATAATGTATAATTTGTCGTGGCAAATAATAGATAACAATTAAAACAAGGTTCGGTTTTGCAATCTATTATAAATTAAATATAATAACTGATCACACTTCGTTGCATTTCTGAATGTATGTTTGTCAAATTAAGTTACNGATTCGACAGTCTTGTCAGTCTTGCAGCGCTCACCGAGTAAAGCTCGCTTCACACGATGCATTTTAAACTCCAAAATAGCATGCTAGTTTTGCTTCCAATGTCCTTCGACGTCTGTGATTCTGACAGCTGTGATGCTTGTCCAACTGTGCTGGCTTCACACTATACATTTTATCGCGACAGTTTTGATGTTCCTATGAACGAAAAATGGTAGTGGTTATCGCAGATATTGTTCAACAAAGACATTTAGAAATTAGCGCTGATGAGCTAACTGAAAGAATACTGCGAATAAATGAGCGCAATGACAACATTGTTTGGTGTTATTACATAGCGGCAAACGGAGTGTCCGAAGTGTCTTTCTTGACGATCTGTAATATGACCTAAAATGTCAAATAAAATGTATTTGTGATATTTTTCTTTAAAGTGATTTCATTTATCGATTACTTGTTTTCGCCAATAATTTGTTTTAATAATTGTTGAAACCTTAAGGTTACTCAGCTGCATCATTTAATATTATGTATAATTTATCGCCGCAAATAGTAGATAACAATTAACACGAGGTTCGAATTTTGCAATTTATTATAAATTAAATATATTAACTGATAACACTTTGTTGCATTTCTGAATGTATGTTTGTCAAATTAAGTTGCTTTTAATAAAGATAATCATAATACATAAATAAATTTGAATAAAGAGTGCTTATTAATTAGGTAAGCGAAAGAACTGTTTTCATCGTCGGTGATGTGCTGGCTTTCAACAGTAATCCACGATTATTTGTTTCAAATAAATTGTATTTCGTTTATTTGAGCGATAATTCGTCATCAGTGCTAGTCCTGTTTCGAACGGTGGGTCATTAGTTGTCAGGGTCACGGGACGAGACTCGAGTTTTTCATTGGTTGACACTCGCTACTTTGCATACAAAACTGCACGAAAAATAGAACATGTGCTATTTCCCAAATCTTTCACGTCATACTGCAGCGTAGACAGCAATGACGTCATTTTCTGTCATTCGAGACTGGACGACAGACTTCATGGAACTACGCATGCGATTTTGGAGCACAAAATGTATCGTGTGAAGCGAGCTTAATATATTTCTCCAATGTTTCTACATGTCATCCTCTTCCCATCCACTCCCGAGATACCAGGGATATCATACGTTCGCAGTTCATCTTGCTCGGTAGTCTGTCATCTATGAGTCAGGTTTTGTTCAAAAGCTCCAGGCACTTTTAAGAGTTTCCGTGGAATACATACATAAAACATTCCAACCCCCATTTCACCCCGTTACCGGTGGATTCTCGTAAAACCCTTTGTTAGACCTTAAAACTACACCTAAAAAAAACTTACTTAAAAAATTACTTAAAAAACTACACCTTAAAAAAACTTACTTGCTAAATTTCAAGTTTGTAGGCTTTGTAGTTCCTGAGATTTCGTAATTAGCCAGTCAGTCAGTGGTATTTCTCTTTTATATGTTTAGATTTTGATCATATTTTTTGCCTCCATTGTGAAATATCTTGGTAGTTTTTGACGCTTAGACCACAGAAACATACAATTCTTCAGATTTAACAATTAATACACAAGAATACATTACCAATATTCACATATCACCCCATAATACAAGTCACCATACAACAATTCTCTACACTATGTACAGACAAAAGCAACCCTTTACTAGTCCACATCTTCGCAAATGACAACGAATATACGGTGCAATTTATATTCACTTCACTATGATGTATTATTTTGTGGCACGATGGATGAACGAATTTTGAGATGGATTATTCGTGTCCAAGTAAAGGCGTTTCAAAACGTTCTGGTTCATATTTATGTCATAGTATCAAAATATAAATTCTGGAAGATTAAAGGTTGGTGTCATAGCAAGCGTACTTGCTCTCAATACAGGTAACCAGGGTTTGATTTCCGATCTGTCACCATTTTTTCTTGATGTTATCATTCTATTCCCTTCATCTGTTAACACAAAACAAGAAAAAAGATTGAAGAATAATCAGAAATTGAAAGGACATGTGAAAACTGGCATCTGCTGTCCAGTCTGTGGGATATAAATGCCATAGTTTCCTATTTTGAAAATTTTATCTGCTTCTCTGATATTAATAAAAATAATTTAATATAGCAATAGCAAAATTATTTTCGTGAATGAAGGCTGGATGTGATGTTTCTTATTTCNGTGATGTTTCTTTTTTCTTTTCTTTTTTTTTTTGTATTTCAAAACAATTTTGTCTATTGTGAAACGTTTTTGGCTACGAGTCAGTTTTTTGTTAAAAAATTAGGTCTTTCTCAAATTTCAATTACACTGATTAGTTTTTTAAATATCTCAAAAGCGTTTTTCTTATGATTTAAAATGTTAACTTATTATATTTTTAATTGTCATTACTGTCATTTTATATAAGACCATAAATTAAAGCGTAAACACTTTTAAGTCAACTTAACTCAAAACTTTAAAATGCTACTGTGTTCACTCGACACGTAAATTTCAAAATTTCTTCTTGATCTGAAACAATATTTTTGTAAGTACAGTAAGATTGCATAAATGATTTTATGTTTGCTAGTTTAGAAAAGGTTTGTGGAAGAGACGTTTGGTGGTAAGGCTAGAGGAGTACAGGAAGAGGGTGTGATTTGATGATGATATATCTCAAAATCAATCGTCAATCGTGGTTCAGAGAGTGTTATATCCAGAGGGGATGCTTGGAAGTGAATTAGTCAACGCGAGCAAGAGGGTGAATGAGAAATTGGGAAAGGGGAGTGTCTTCTTCACAGATTTGGAGGGAAAGAAAAATATATGGACAATGTGAAGGGACAGATAATAAATCAGAGGAAATCTGATCACTTTCAGAAGAGCATTGCAAAAGATAGAAAAGAAGAGGACTCTTGATTGATGAGATTGCTGAATACGTGTACAAGCAGAATGAACAAATATGCCTATTTTGCGTAGTTGGATGGAATGTGCTGTAAGATTTTCCACAAGTATGTATGTGAATGGTTTACCAGTGTATAAACTTACACTGGCTTTATTTAATTTATCTTTTTGTAATCTATTACTATGATATGACCCCTTCTGGAGTGTATCCACCTAGCTTAGGTAGGAAACCAATAATGAACTTAAGACAGTGAATAAAACGGGTATTTAAACTAAACTGAAACATTTCTCATAATATATTTAAATAAACCTCAATCAATGTAGCTAGACTAAGATTTTTTTAAATCTACTGAAATGAGCATGATCTGAGGGATTCATACGAGGTTATTCAAAATATATTTACGTTTATTTAAATCCATGACATAATTCCATGAAATAAAAATAACCAAAATTTATGGAATGTTATGTGTGAACAAAGTTTCTTTTTCATTCAAACTACTATCACTGAAGTACTTTACAGTTCCATATAAAATTCATGTGAAAAATTCCATCTCAGAACTAAAAAATCACAATTTGAAGCTATATTTATCAAGAATCTGGGGTAGTGGATATAAAAACGGGAATGATATTATATATGTAAAAACTCTTCAATTTTTATGATTTATAAAATTGAGATTTTACATACAACTAACAAAATGTTTCCGACTGTAAGAAAAAATTTCCGAATCATACCATTAATGTGAATTAGTTTATGATACTATTTTCATGAATATGAAAAACAAATCGATTTTATATCTTTTTACACGTGGAACGTATATGCCTCAGTATACGGAAAAGTGGGAACAGCCATGGATGGCAAAACAGATGTGACAGGCGGAAACAAGGGAGAGGAGAAAGGAGGAGGAAGACATAAAGAAATAAGAGAGGTATAAGGCAGAAATAACACCCAGAAGTAAAAATATATAAAGAAAACCCAGATAATGGCAGGATGGACGGAAAACCGGGTTCAAAATATAAAAAAATTAAATTAAAAAAAATCTTTTTACACTGAATTTTATCATGCTTGTCGAATGTTCAATGTTGAATACTGACCATTTTCTAATATACTTAAAGCTCTTAAGCATACACAAATAGATATGCAAGGTTTCTATAACAAAAGTAATGAATCTTATTTTTTTCAGAAGGAACAGTACATTGCAATACGCTCACCTTAAATTGATTCGGTGGAGAGAAAAATCGGCGTCATAATGCACTTAGCATCAGTCACGATCTTTTATGCAGTTCGTATCGTCTTTTTGACGGACGTCTGTCACCAAGATCGGTCGACGCTTAAAAATGCAACGATCTGTCGAATAATGTTGCGCCATAAAATTCTGTGTGAGACCCAGAGAAAAGGAGACATTAGCCAAGATCCGTCAGGTGTTATAATTATTTACTGTGATTTAAATAATATTAATTAATGCTTCTTTACCATAAATTTTCATTTATGTGACCTAATTATTTACAAGGTCTGTCCGCTAAGTTTTTTTTCCTGCGCTTCTACTGGTCGTAGCGCGTTTGGATTGGTTGAGTTACGTGGGGGGAGGCTTTTGCTATCCAGCGCTGCCAACGTCAGTGTGCTCCGAGCTCTGGGAGCGTCAGGATCATTGTTTCAGTGTACTCCGGTTTACTACCTGCGTAAAAACGCGCGATGAAGGATTCGCTCGAACAACGGTACGCAATTGAATTTTGCGCCAAAAGTCTTGGCGACACCTACGCAATGATTAAGGAAGCATACGGGGACGCAGCTCTTTCGTATTCTCGAGTTTTGAGGTGGTTGAAGATGTATAAGGACGACCGGGAAGAGTTAACCGATGAACTCTGCTTTGGACATCCTTCGTTAACCAAAAGTGGCCCGTGTGCGAAATTTGTTGAACACGGATCGTCGATTGAGTGTCCTGATGATGGTGGAAAGTTGAAATCTTCAGAAAACTACACTGGTGTGCTTGAGAGATTGAGGAAAAGGGTCATCCGCCCGAGAAGAGAGATTTACGCCATATGGACGGTCCACCAACCAGGCTCGCATCCACACTGCTCTGGGCATTTTTTTTTGTGGTGCTTTAGGGCTCGTCAACATCGAGGTCATTAGAGCCTTTTTTGCGCATTCGGGTGTACCTGGCGAAGAACTTTGCAACACTGCCGCAGCCCGCGTACAGTCTGACCTTGCCCTATCTGACATTTTTTTTCCCTGGATCAAAAGCGCCTGAAAACATTGCTTTGAGACGATAGAAAAAAAATCCAAACTGCCGTGACGAAGGCCCTTGACAAGGTTCCCGAAGACGCCTTCCAAGACGCGTACCGTGCATGGCAGAGTAACTGAAAAAAAAGTTTGTAGACGCCCAACTTTTTTTTGATTTTTTTTTGTGTATAGACGCCCAACTTTTTTGAAAAATTTTAATAGTTTGTATCTTTTTCTTGCATAAAATTGTCTAAAAAATATATATGCCTTACTTACCGGACAGACCTTGTATGTAGTTCTAGAATACGAAAAAATAATACGAAAATTTAACTATTTTCAACTGTACTTCGGTTAAGAGTAGACTATATTTCTCTGCCGCTTTCTGGCATAAAAAGGTTCATAAATATTTAGTATAAAATTGCAGATAAATAAAAAAAATCAATAGTTACAATTTTCAGAAATCCGATCAGTTCTTCCCACCTTCGCAAGAAAAAACTATTTAACCTATCCAATTCTATGAAAATAAAAATAGTTATATTCGAATGAACAATAAATATTTGAAAACTGTAAATATCTCACGATCGCTACCCTTGTGTTTTTATTTCTATAAGTTTGACGCCGATGTTTTTTTCTGTTGTTTTCCCCCACTAAACGCTCTTTATCAACAGTGTGCCACGAGCGTTTCCTTACACTTCTAATTACCTCTCACCTACAGACTCCAATGTTCCCTGAAGGCAACGCTGTCTAGGAACAAACACTCGCATGAGGTGAGATAACCGAAGGAAAAGTTTCCAAGGGCAAGTATAGAGAACGAGTGGCGCTCCCAGTTCCCAACTTCTCCCTGCCATAACGCCTATCCGGTGCAGCACTGCGAGAGAATCGATCTCCTAACGACGGCTTAGGTTAGAACTGTGCGGGTCTCCACGTCTTAAATGCATAAGCACACAGCGGCGTTTAAGTCAACTATTCAAAAAATATATATTTTCATCCTGCTAAAACATTCTCAACTGCGTATAGTGATATTTTTTTAATTTTCAATGGATCAGTTTA
The DNA here is from genome assembly GCA_002313205.1 of Laupala kohalensis. Lineage (NCBI taxonomy): Eukaryota > Metazoa > Arthropoda > Insecta > Orthoptera > Trigonidiidae > Laupala > Laupala kohalensis. Next base: position 71,728 of record NNCF01126019.1, on the reverse strand, counting down.
TTTACAATATTTACATGTTATGTTACATATTGCGAAGTAATAGCCTATTTCATTCCGTGGTACTTGAACCTATTTTGAAAATCATATGTATCATTTCAAATAATTTACATATTTTATTTNTATTTTGAAAATCATATGTATCATTTCAAATAATTTACATATTTTATTTATTTTGCATTTACGACGGTTGCAACTGAACATCTCTCCTTATTTCAACTATTTAGAATTTGGTTTAAACACAATAAAATTTGGATAAATATAATTTTTTTAGTATTACATGCAATACATGCAATGTATATTACACCATTATATGCAATGTTCAACATGTTATCTCTGATGGGTTTTTTCAGAATTAATTATGGTGTGTGATGTTTTATTCTATCTCGCGCAAAAACGTTTTTGGCACTTTCAAAGTTTTCCACTTAAATGCCTCAATTAGTTTTAAATATCTTGATATTAATGAAATGACTTCCAAACTTTCATCTATACCATAATCCTCACCTCTGTCTTCTAATTCTCCTTTGTGCGTTCCCAGCTCCCTCACTCTCTCCAATTGTTCTCGTATCCAATTGTGCCTCATTGAAACCTGCCTCGTCTCCCACAGGAGCTACGACGTGGGGCGCGGACAGTGTTGGGAAACAAGAGGATTGTCGTCCCGGTGGGCGAGTAAACTTCCGGGGCGGGCGTTGTCGGAAGGAGAGCCGGTAGTGGAGCAGGATACTAGGAGGGCTCGGTGTCGGATGCTGCGAAGGCAGTTCCGGTGTCGTTGAAGAGAGGAGGGGGATGACGTACGACTCGACAGATTGTCATGTCCGTTACGCGGAACACTTAGAGAAATACAGATGGAGACGTACGTTAAAAATTTGTGTACAATAAATAAAAGCATGTGGTATTTAAACAGGGTTTGACATATTTGTTGGGTATTTAAACAAAAGAATTGAGGATTTTTTATTTGTCAGTGGAAAATCATCATAATTGAATGGGAAAAGACTCGTCATTATTATTATTTATTTATTTATTTTTATTTTACAACGTAATATCCTACCGAGGTAAATTCGTTACGTGTACGCAGGTCTGGTACAAAATAACTATCATACTAATATACCATTTAACATTCGTTTCGACCAGCTAGGACCATGTAATGACGAGTGCTAGTTACGCTCAGTTATTGTGTGAGTTTACTCACTAGACACATCGAGAATTTCAGATAGGAGGAACAGCGTCTACCTAGGATCCAGATTGCTGTATCCTAGTATTACAATTGCAAAGGTTAGTCGCAGAGGGCGGATGTTAGCCGCAGAGGGTGAACTTTTCATACGCCATACTTATAGTCTTAGTAAGCTTTGGAATTAATATTTATTTTTTTACTTGTTTTATTAAGAAACTCTTTATTTAGATCGTTATAATGATATAAAAGTGACTCAAAAGAAAATATTTGATCTAGATTTAGGGGATAACTATCACTATCAAAAGAATTTTATATTCTATTTTTAATAATCTTTTTATAGTCTTTGTAATAGATTTAAATTCTTTTTGTATTCGCTTCAGACAATTATTATTATTAAACTGGGTATAGTTATTTTTCAAAGATGGCAGAAAAATTAATATAAGTAATATATAAGCGGTTCATCTGTTTGGATTAATCGCGCGATGAAAGCCGCAACCGCTCGGTCGCCACAACGTATTTTTTAGATATTTTAATCAAGTGTGTTATTCACCAGTTGCCGTGAAGAGTTTTGTGGAACATTCTCACGACTGATTCTAAACTCACTGACGTGACCTAGCGATGAGGAGGAGACGGAAGACAGTTCGGAAAATATTGAAACTTTGATAAAGTTACGAGGGAACAGTATTACAGATAAGCAGCGTTATGAGGAAAGTTGTAAAAACCTGCTAATATTTTTTATTAACATTATAAAAAAACACATATTTTAAGTTACTCGTAATACTTGATATTTTGATTGAGAATCCAAAGAGATATTGCTGATGCAGTCTACAACCATTATAATTTGTATTGTAACTGCCGTCAATGTTTCACAGGTAATATTTTAATAGAGGACGTCTCACTCTACGGTCTGTCTCTGCCGTGTCTGATCTCTCTGTTCTCTCGTTGAAAGTATACTAAACACTTAAACGTTCATGCAGTTACAGGATTGTAACTAATATTCTAACTAGTCATTGCAGTTTGTTCCAATCACCTAAAATGAATAGAACATATTTGATGAACTAAAAAATGGAAAGCAGATAATTGGACATCTTAGCTTCTGAATTAGTGCATTTTGTGTTCGCCACAACTACATTCTTCCAGTCTTAGTAACCACGGTATTCTTAAAGCCAGAAATGATATACACGATGTTGTTGATTACCATTTTGCAAGCTACCAAACATTAATGACACGCATAAAGAGAAAGTAGTGAGACTTGATAGCCACTTTTACGCGTAGTAAAACAATTAATTACAAGTATTAAAAAAGCATGTTGCGTTTTAATCATCAATTACGTGCTTCCAAAACATTGCATTGACCAACCCTTACATGAAACATTCAAACTGTTTACTACTAGCATTAAGACAATGTGATGATATTTAATCACCGTCTGTAAGTTAAGAGTCAATTACTAGCGTAAGCGGATATTCATGATACTTCATCCTATTTTACCTCGCATAACCCACCCTTCCAACATAATTATATTTTAATTTTATGTCCAACGAGTGTAAAGAGTTTAACACTATCTTAGGATTATTCAACAAGTAAAATAACGTCTAGTAACTTACTATCAAATACATTGTTTCTCCTCAATTCTAAGCTTCAGGGAAATTGAAAATGTCGAACTTGAAGTTGAGAACAGAATATTTATTTTTTTCTTCGGCATACACTCAATTTTTTTAATATGTACATAAACGTAATACTTACAGTATTATCGTTTAAAAAACGAACAAAACATTTATAATCACAACATTTTGTAGTCAACAGTTAAAAAAATAAAGTAACTCTGATGACGATGACAATGGACGAAATATTAGCGAATTGACATGAACTAAATTTCATTTTTAACAAAATTTTTAGCAAATCGTGAAATAACTTATGGCCCACGTTTGAATATGGACAAAAGTTTTTTTAATAATATCTCTAGAGTAGTTTTTGTCGGCTTTTTTATTGTACTCTAATTTTTAAAATGAGTATCTGAGTAAATGATTTTTAAAATTATATCTCAATTGAATTGGATAATACTTACCACTAATCTATATTTGTCTACTTGCACACAATTTATTGATTAATTATGCTCCAGTTTAAAGATTTTATGGCGAAGTGAACATAAAATAAATTTATTGTCGAAAAAACTGTAACAAATTGCGTACGACAATAAACTAATTTACTCTCTGGAAGCAAGCTAGGGACCATCCCATCAATACCAAGTGCTCTCTTAAGATAATGGAAATATTTAACTACGTGTTATAGTATCAAAAGAACTCCAACAAATTTGAATTAAAAAACACTAAAAAGTTAGTTGTGAAGTACGTATTATTGTCAAAATAGATATTAATCGTTTTACATCGTTCATAATTCGTGAATATTGAAAAAACTTTCAACTTGAGGTTAATTATTACCGCTGCCCCTAGGCGTATTGTATTACACACTTAAATTTCAATTATTAAATCTTTTAATATAGACGTGTAAAATTTGGACAATTCATGAACGTTGTAATAGGTAAAAATATTCTCTAATTCTCGGAAAGTGTTCCCACGTACTTTGTAAAATTTGACAAATCTTCACAGAAAACATTACAACGGCAATATTTATTTAGCTTTGTCAATCTTGACTACCCCGTCCACATTGTTACATTTTCAATATTTATACACAATAGTAAAACAAATTATTTATGGAATTCAATCAAGGTTCAAAAACAAACTTCACAAGGTATCGATTTATTTGAAAGAAAATAGTGAGATTATAGTTAACGATACGAAGAACCCAACGTGACAAAATAATTCAATGTCTTTTAGTTTCCTCCCCTTTTGAAAAATGGTCTATTCATTTTCTACAACCTACAATTTTATCATGTTATCACGAATAAACAAGTACATGAGACGTCATTACAGCTCATTTTATTGTACTGTATGTACGTACATACATAAGCAAACACGAAAAAATTAATAGTAAATAGACATGTACATAGTGATTAATAGGAAAATACACTCGGAAGCGAGAGGGAGATAAAACTGGCGAACTCATTTCCTCTCCCGCGTTTTGCGCGCCACAACACAAACACATTTGCGCACCTAACGTCGCGTCATCCCGTTTTACTTTCCCGGAACTTTCCCGCGTAGCCCATTCAAACAATTAATGTGTGAGTCAATATGTGTCAGTTGCTATACGCTGAAAGAGGGGAAAAACCTGTTCCCCGAGATCGGTTTATTCGAGGATTCGTTGATCGGAGACCGGTTAAGAGGGANATTTATTTTCACTTTATTCGTCTCAGCCCATTTTCACAATTCGTTTAGATCGCTCTGTAACATATTTCGGTTTCTGTCTTCTTTAGTATTCCGATATATAATACAGTCATTTGCAAATAAACGCACAATCGAATTAATGTGGTCAGATATATCTGCGTATCACCGAACGGTGTTCACATTTTGTGCACGGCGCTAGCGGGATAACCATCATACTGCTCCTGTGCCGGTGTTTTTGCACATGCAAAATATTATCATTGAACTATATGTGTAAAACTATTATCGGAATGGCTTTCGAAGTTCCAGGTCGAGAGCAGCTTGTTGTTGAATAGCAGTTGTTGAATAATAATGGTTACTAAGTTCCAGTTTTACTTCGGGTTGTTACAATTTTCGTTTCATAACTTTCGGTGTTCTTTTCTACATTGAATTTGCGTATAATATGTTATACTCTTTCTACAGCAAAATTAAATTCAAAATTAAACAGCTTTAATACATTTTCCTACAGATGCTGATGTCGAAAAAAGAATATAGATATTTTAAAAATATATTATATCGATCAATTGATATATCGAAAGAAAATATCGATACACCGATATATCAGGATTATTTGCGAAATAACTTGCATAAATTGCTTAACGATACTAAAAATACTATTTCGCAAAGAATTATTAATTAAATTTGCTATATACAAATATAGGTATAAAGAGAGTAACCAACATACTGCCATAAACGGATTAATAGACTAGATTATAAAATATTTCATAATAACAATTTATACATTTAGTTTTCATTAACAAGTAACTTTCAACTTAAAGAAGTACATAATTTGTCTGCAATGGAGTATTATTTGAGATATTATTAACAAGAAATGGTTGTCAATAAACTCCAAAAATAATAAATACAGATTGACAATTGGTATACGAATTACTATCGAAGTAATGTCATACAGTTTTTCCTGCTTTTTGAGAAAATGTAATTAAATTACCTCAAGATCATTGAAGTAAATGGGAATAAATAGTTAAACTGATTTGTGATACTAATAATATTTTGAATCATATCATTACATTAGCTTACGAAAAATTTCGCGATGAAGAAAATTTACAAACATACTATCATAACGTATTTATACGCTAGACTATAATATATATGATATTAACAAATGTACATTTTATCTGTATTAACGACTACATACTTCCTCTAGTAAATAATTTATCAGACGTGCGTAATTTATAATTTATCAACAGAGAGATACTAGAATTAATATACTTTCCAAATTTCAGCAATGAATTTTATCATTTATTTGAGCAAAGAAAATCAGTGCCTTAAGAGTATTTTCAGGATCTAAGAAATTCAGTTGTTTCTGTACTAAAAAACTTCAAAAGTAATATCATAACAAAAAAGATCATTTTAATTACTATAAAAATACTCCATTTTTTTTGTTTCTTTGACTAAAGGATTGTATTCGAAACTGGCTCTACTTCATATGGAGCCAAATCTTTAAAAGTCTGAAAGTCACTAACTAGTCTTCGTACATAAAATCACTTTATATTGGTTTTAAGGACTTCCGTAAGTACAACTCAAGCAAAAAGAGAACAATTTGAGAGACTAGAGTATTTTTTGTTATCCGCTACACGTGAAATGCTCCACAGAGAAAAGATGATACCACTAATATCACACAAACCTTACCGTAACCGTCTTATATAGTGTTTAAAAAATAAAAACATAAAAAACATTAATGTCACAGATTTCAATATGAGACACTTCAACTCTTATGGGCTGATAAAACCGATGGTCGTAACATACCTCTTTGAAATCTGAGTGTTAAAATATATACATAAATTAATTGCTATTCGTTAAGCGCATTGAGAACGACTGAACCGATTTGGTCAATTTCTGTAAGAAAAATTGAAAAAGTTGCCCGAAAAAATGGAAAATTCTGGAAAAACTGAAAGTGTTTTTTTCTATGTATTTTTTGTATGAACTCAAGACCATAACTTACGATTCAAAAGATGGATATGCGTAATTCTCTTTTTGTTTTGTTCGTTATGGTCCTGGAAAAGTTTCCAGAAAAAAAAGATCGAGACAGTTACAAAAGAAAATCGCAAAATGCGGACAAACTTCAAAAACATAATTTTTGTATGCACTCTCGATCATAGCTGAAGATAGAAACGATATATTTAATTCAGTATTTTTTGTTTTTTCGGTTTTTCAGTTGAATTGGGACTAAATTTAGGAAGAAAACAGCATTGTTCTAAGTAGATCACATTCCAGGCACGTCACACATATCTAGCATTTCAGCGGTGCAGTGCCGATAGAATTCATCTCACATGTAATATTTCCCACTGGCGTACTTCTGAATGTACTCTTCCTTCAATTGAATATCCATGGAAACAACCGTCAATAGATACAAAGTTCACTCAAAAATATGTTGTTTCTTTATTTTTACACATTTAAAATAGATTGCCACAAATTTATTAAAATTTGGACGGAGCAACGTCTGTCGTCAGCTAGTAAATCATTAGAAATTAACAGACTTGAGCACTAGAAATGTGAATTTTTTCTAATGAAATCAAATTTAAAGTTTGACGACCAAATGCCAACGGGGATACCATAGTTTATAACTATGCAGTAAGCTTATTTTTGGGTGAATGTTTTACATTAACGTATACATATTTTCAAAATGTTAACATTTCATTTCAATCGATGCACTAATTCTCATATTATAAAGTACCGAGTAGGAGCTGCGCTGAGAAAGTTGTTTTTTATATCTATAATAATAAATCAGACAGTCCCTACAAAACATTTTTGCTTCTGACAAGTCGGCGCAGAACAAAATAAGCTCAATTTCGAAATATATCTAGGTTTTCTTCGGGTTTTCACAGTTACTTCCTATTTAAATAATAATTGAAGTATCTATAATAATTACGGTTTCAACCACAGTGAGTATTTTGTGACAAACTACAACCTTTTTATACCATAAAAATAATTAATATAATTTTGAATAACTATGAGGAATTATTGTACGGAAATAAAAGTAAAAATCCAAATTCATACATAAATCCACAAGTTTCATTAAAAGTAGGAAAGAACTAAAAAACTATATTAATCATATCTTTAAATTTCTATTAAACAATATCTTTAAATTTTATTTTTAAGGAAATAATATTCTAATATCTGAAATTCGCATCATTATAAAATGAGTCAAAACATGATGTCATTCTTTTACAACGTGACATCGTTTTTGGACAAATTGTTAATAATTAACCTCAAGATTGTTCAAATGAATTACTCACCACATATTCGACGAATACCACCAAATATTCGCAGAAGTGACTGAACTCTATACACAAACTCCGCAGAAGTGACTGACCAGACAACGATCTTAGCGTTCCAGCACGTGTAGATCAACTGACTTCCCAGTTTTCACTTCACAATCAAAAACGGATTTCAACTATGGTAGGTCTTTCGTCTATGGTAGGTCATGGACGATGCGGTGCAGTGGGACTGTCAATGCTTCAACCCAATCAGAAATTTACGGTGACCTAGTCAACAGTAGTTGACAGGATCGCCTACCCGTGAGTGAGTCAACGCGAGCACTTGTTCTCACGGCTCCGACGATATTCCAATAACTTTCTCAAGTTTATTCAAATGTAACTAATGCCAACCAGGTAAGATTTCGATCTCACTCGGTTTCAGACTTTTATCTCTTACGTTGTTTTTAAATTTAATATTATCAATGGTCTTTAAAATAATATAACAATTAAAATCCCTAAAACATCCAAATTTCAAAAAAATATCGGAGATCGATATCAGAATTTTGATGACGATAGGTCGTTAAAAATATATCGTTCGAAAATATCGATATATCGAAATTCATGTGATATATCGATGTTTTTTCAACATCGCTAATATAAACTGTCTTCACGCCATCTGCACAGCAACTGAGTGCGGAGTGTTGCATACACAACCAGGAGACTTTAGACAATGTATAGTATACTTCAGGATCATGCACGTATCCTGTCACTGGAGCTACTGCAGATTATTCTGTTATAAGTAACCAATTGTTTCTCGGATTTTTTGATTTTAAAGCTCTCAATTTGTTTTTATGGGTTTTCTGATGTCACTAAAACTTGTATAATAAGGAGACGAGCTGGAAATTGAACCCAGGACTCCTGTATTGATCGCAGGGGTGGTAACTACTACACCACCCGTTCGCCTTCCGCTACTATACACGATTTCCATCCTGATCTAACGAACCATAACACGTACGTACGTGTTAAACGGGTTATATTATTCGAACTATTTTAACGTAAGAAACATTATATTACATTATAGAAGTATGCGTTTTGTTTGGCCCCAATGAGTAATGTCCAGCGCTGTGATAACCCTAAGGTAATGCAATTTAGTAAAATACATCTTCGAGTGCACATTTAGAACATATGAAAACTCAGCTTTTAATAGGAATAACGTAATTAAAGTTAGGGTGATTTTTTCATTTTAGCTTCTCTAGACTTATTTATGTAATACTATCACGATCCCTCCCTTATATCTGAAGTAATTTTTGATCGATTTTTATACATTTTTTATCCCTCATCATCCTAGAAAATTGCATAGTGCGATAAGCTGGCCCGGAAACCTCCTAGAACCACTTGAACCCATTGGGGGATTCCTAGAAAACAAGTAGGGAGTACCTTGATGCCAAATTTCACATAAAACTGAAGTAGTCCAGTCCGTCCAAGGTGCTGATGGAATTCTCGACTGGACATGATGATATTCACCGTTATTTGCGGCGCTTTGGAATACGAGAGGATTCCGAAGGGTGTAATTGCAACCTTGATCAAGAAACACCGGATTACCTTCTGTAGGATTGTCCTATATAAATCCAGGAGAGGGCATGTGTCATTAAATATTTTTAAAAAATTGATGTAATAGAGAGAAAAGGAAAAGAACGGTACATTGCGACGGAGAAAGCATAGTGTTTTTGAATAATTGGAGGAATAAGAGAAACATTTCACATACGATAGTAGATATGGACAGGCTTCGTCGCTGACGGGGATGGGCAACGCCCAGTAGACAAGATGTGCAGCGTCCCGAGTTGAATCGCAAACGGAGTTTGAAATATAGATAGTTCCTTGTTTTGCTAATGCTACACAGAGAAAGAGGCTGAAGTAAGTCACAACAAACGAAAAAAAAAAATAGAAATTAAGATTTAGAAATTAAGAAATTACGAATATTTAGTGGCAGTGCATCATGATAATGTACTTAAAAATGTTACATCATACGATCCATTTATTAATATTTTTGTTGACCTTTTCTCTCTCTCTTTCAATATTAATTAATTATTCATTTTTAAATCTTAATAATATTTAACGTTTTTCTATCACGTTTAATAACTCCTTCACTCTTATCTCTGTGTTGTCATTAATATAATTAGTTACAATAGAGTATAATAATACTTGATCGACATATTTAATTAGTTACAACTGGAAACAAAATTGTACGTGTCTGATAAAAATGTTCGCCAGATCGTAGAGTTATTATTTGACACGCTTTTTTTAGGTTTAGAACTACCGCAGTAAAATATTTTGCTCGAAGTTTGCGTTTAAGTTAATAGGATACGGAGAAGAACTTGTAAACACAGTTAGCCGTTGCGAGTTAACGATGTCACAATTTAGTGCACGCTACTGGCAGAAATAAAAGCAAGCTCTTTTCAAAACGCTAAACAAGATAACAGTTCGGTCTGAAGTAATGACTTTGTCCACGTTTGTGATTAAATAAAGACAATTTATAAAAGTAAAATGTTTTTGGTGTGTATGTAATGGCAAATGTTTTGTCATAAATTGTGTAAACAAGATTCTCCTAATACAACTCACGCAGACTGAATTACGTCACGAAAAATTCGGATAAAAAATTACACGAATGAAGATGATTACACTGTGTTATTAATTAGTTGGACTTTGACAGTATTAACGTAATTCCATTAACTGTAAGTCGATTTAATTTTTTTAAAAATGTTTGTTAATTTTTAATTGCATTGTCGAGTCCTTGATTAGACTAGAGGAAAACGCAAATAACCAATTACATATTTTACGAGACTAAATATTAGTGTCGATAATTCGGTACAATTTTCTGAAATCTATGAGATAATTATGCAATGATTGAAAAATAATATTCCTCTACCTTATGCGTTAGTCAATTTTGTATTAGTAATTATTTTGCACTTTATCGTTCAGTGATTGTTGATGAATGTCAAAACAAAACATTTGTATCTCCACTTTAAGTTTCATGCACCATCGTTATCGACAATATTTTTCTTCTCTAAAAGACACGTTCATGATGAAATTTTTTCATGTTTATATTTCAAAGAATTCGATGTATCTCTACTTACAAACTTAAAAAGGATTATTTTTTATTTCTAATATTTTGCCTTGGGACGGTGAAACGGTAAATTGGCCTCTGTTTTAGGGTCCTTGATTGGAATTGATGGGATAGTCCCTAGCTCTAGGGTAAACTAGTTTGTCCCCAACGTGATAACAAGCAATGTCTAAATTTATTTTATTTTTATTTTATGAAACTCGAAAAATTAAAATGATGTTAGTACTAGTTTACTCCGATTTGATGGACATACACGATTATCTATATCAAAAAGGCAAGTCCTTCATCTTTCACAATACGTGTCGTGTCTCTCGAGTATTTTGCGCAAACACTTACACGCTAGAATGACCTTAAATGCAACCTCGTGTGCCCTTGTCGGATAACCCTTCTCACAAGATGTACGCTGCGGAGGCAGTTATCTCCACAGCGGCAGGTCTCTGCCGCGACGGTAAATCACGTGGACTCTCCCCGACTCCCCTCACGAGGTAGGAGGCCGTCTTCAACATCCGGTCTCTCATCCTTCTTCGACTCTTTCAGCCCCTTCCACCGCCAAAACTCTCACACTCGAAGGGAAGGAGTTAACGCCCTGGAACACTGCTTTGCAGGGTCAGCCAAATTTAGACAAGTCATTAGAGGAGAGAGATATTACGATTCATGTTAAAGTGGTTGGAGAAAATTCAATACGACTGGCCAAGAAAGAAAACAAAAAGCATAATACTAACTTCTACAAAATAAACATCAAACTCATAGGTTAACTGTCATCTCAGGAATCACTGTGCTTTTCTAACAAGTGATAAGTGTCAGGTAACCTTCGTGTCTAAAGCAAATGTAATGGATTTGAAAGAGTTATAGTATATGCGCTAAGATGTTACCGAGATACGTGACAAGCAAGTTACAAAAAAATGTTGGCAACAAACTCAAATAAAAATTCCTTTGAAATTAGAAACGCTGTAATTTACTGGGTGAATTGCGTGATTGGAGCATCGCAAAAATCTCATGTACATTTGGTGAAAACGCAGTATGGGTACCACTGTAAACGCAAGAAATGGTGAAGAACCCAAGATTGTTTTTGTTAGAATGGTCTATGGTTTTCCACTTTTAGATGAATTGTAATCTAATGTGTAGTATTGGTGAAGCTATCATGAACTTTTGAATATATTTTCCAATACAATTCTGTCAGAGCAGAGGAATAAAATGTAAAATTTCTCCCATTACTAACTGGTGGTTACATCTCAACGGAGTTGCCGCTACGGAAACATCTTAAAATATATGACTTCAATAATACTATATTGTACTGTTTTTATGTCTAATTTTATTGGACATAGATATCATACGTTAATGGTGTCAAGAGAAGTAGCAGCGTGCGAAGTTGTTTCTTCGTGTGCCCAGATATCTAAATTGTGATAATTGCCTCTGTTTTTGGATAGGATGAAGTGGTTAACAAATTACTTACCTGACCTCTTCGACCACGAGTTACATCACTTTTTGCGCAATGAAACTCACGACTTTGTTGTAGCGCCAAAGACCATTTTTGAAGGCAAAGCTATATATGTCATTTAATTTATAATTTAAATCAGTACATAGAAAGACAAAATCATTACAAGAAAATGAAAGTTGTAATAAAGAAAAATATAAATAAAAATGTATTACGATTTGTTTACGATTTTCTGTGGAATATTTGTTAATGACGTTTAATAGTAATCTTCATATTTACCAAATTTTTACACATAGTAAATATAGTGCAATAATTTTGCTTTCAAGTTAGAGGTTCACTCGCTCTTGAATATCCCCCATGAACTCTTCCGTACCTCTATAATACCCTACTTTCTAACCCTTGCTGCAGCCTTCATATACGCAAATAGATAATCGTTTATATATAACTGTCTCTTATTAAAAATTTGGATTGTATTCTTGCACGATATCTACGTTTTGGAGAGGTCTCAACTGAGCAACTTAAACTGCGAAAGAGTTATATCACTTGTAACATGAGCTTTCCAATTCCTCGCGAAGCCCCCGATGTCAACGCGAATATTTCTGGATTCATGTCGACTTGACACAGATGTGTCGAAACGGTGTACTAGCCACATACACAAATGAAAATGGGAGTGAATACTAAGTGTATTATTCATGTCAATCACCACTCATTTAATGACTTTCATACACGAATACGATAACGAAAATGGCAATAACAAACTGAATATTTTGATTGTTATTAGATAGTGCAAGTGACTACATTTTTATTCGCTCATTTTCTCTATTAAGTTATGTTCAAAATTGGTTAATCATATGCAAATCATAAGCATTTTGAAAGACGTCGCGTAGCCTCGTTGACACTAGTTTAATATGTGATAACTTTCGGTCAGGTGAAAATGGCGNCCCGGGACTCCCGCATTGATCGCAGGGATGCTAACCACTACACCACCTGTTCGCCTTCCACAACTGTACACCATTTCCACCCAGACCCGGATTCGATTCCCGACTTGTCGCCATTTTCATCTGACCGAAAAGTTATCACATTTCTTCTCCACGTGAAGGGTACACGGAGGAAATATGTACATAACGAACGGTCATAATGTCAAACGAAACGCGTAACACGTAACCCGCATATTCTTTCCCTTTTATCCAGTATACATATTTATAACTTCTGGCGTAACAGTAGCGATAACAATTCAATATGTGATCTGCTTTATAACATTCTTGCGATGAAAATTTAAGTTATGAACAATGCTTTCAACTTACAATATTACATCGTCTGTAACACATAATTAACTTTTTATAAAATTAATATTAATGTCAACTAAATATTGTGATACGTATCACATTTTTGCCATTTATAAACAAATAAATGATTATAATTTTATCATTATATCCTTTTTTTAATACTTTAAAATCTTTCTATGAATTCTTCTATGGTTCGAATCATTTAACTCATTAATAATGAAATAATTAATAAAACTGAAACCTAATTCATATAGGGAATCGTTAATTGATACTTCAGTCAGAGAAATTTGAAGAATTTCCTAAATATAACATTTCTTTTCGTGGGTATCAAATATATTGCATCCATCGCGTAAGAATATAAAATTCTTTTTTTAGGCATCTCAGAACACGTGACTTACCTCTATATTTCCTCGCAACTTCCGAATTCCTGGTAAGTGGCCCGATGTTTGACATGTGTGCCAATATTCATGCGGACGTGCGCCCTGAGGCGCGGTGGTCTTGGGAAACGCAAGCGACCGAGAGAATGACGGTCTTTGGGTCTGCAGTGGCCGGCGGCGAAGAAGACTCAGTGTCGCACAAAAACGCCAAGATGTGGCGCGGGTGTTGGGAATACTGTAGAAACAGCGCTCACACACGCTCACGCGGACGTGAGAGGAATGCGAGGACGTTGCAAAGGGAAGTCGGAGCCTGAGGACGGCGTTGGGTAGCATACGAAGCGATTGCTGGGGGCAGAGGATGGAGAGAGAGTGTGTGTGAAGGGTGTGGGGATAAGAGAGGAAATGGAAAAATATATTTTAAATATCTTCCTCCATAGAGAGCTAACAATTTACTCTTTTTTTCATTTGTAGTGTTTGTTAATGGAAAATGTAGCGTGCTATTCAAGCTTATCTACATGGTGCGATAGATTGTAGGAGGTGGGTGGTTGGGCTATTAGTAGGTGGATCGCTTTGCTGGGTTTACCATCTTTTTGGCCCACATGAAGATTTTAATGCGAGTAGTTAATAAGAATAAGAGTTAGTGATACTAGAAATACTAGGAGGTAGATACGAGAGGATGGTTTGCTTTTCAATCGTCTTAGCTATATATGAACGGGGACACTCAAGTGAAAAACTGGAATTTTTTCTGATCCCGGAGGGTTTAAGTGACGAACAAACACGTTATCCCTTGCTCCACCAGAGGGACAACTATTTACTTTAATGTCCAAGATCAAACACATCCTAGTAGCTAATATTATTGTTAATCTCCTTTATCACGATCCATGCCGGTTTTCCGTCATTATTTTGTGAACTGCTAAGCGTTTCCCTTCACTTATGAGAATTAATATGGAAAACGTGCCGTGTGATGTTGTTTTCTTGTGCTCAAGAATAGGTTTGTGGACACAAAGATAAAGATATTGTAATGTATGCATTTAAACATTCAAATATGGACAGAAAGAGTAATAAATATGAAATTTGCACGGAAATTACGATCTATTGAACGACAATGTTTGGTATCAATTTCTGGGTGCTACAAAACGGTTTCAACAGAGGCATGGAACGTGCTACTAGGCTTACTCCCAATAGATCTCTTTGTTCAGAAGACAAAATATCGATGCGTCATGAAACAAGACGGTAAGATAATAGTAAACAATATTGAATAACCACAGAACGAGAAAACATCACGAAGAAAATTATTACAGAGCGTAATGAAAGCATGGCAAAGACGGTGGAAAATGACACAAAAGGGACGGCGCACGTATAAGTATATAACTAATGTCCCATTTGCGGAGAAGCATAAGAAATGGATTGTGCTGACCAAGGTTGTTGCGGTATTTCTAACTGGTCACGGAGATTTCATGGAATATTTAAAGCGTTTCGGGAAGACAAACGATTACATGTGTGACTGTGAATTAGAGCGAGAAATCCCTGAGCATATGTTGTGAGATTGCCCACCTTATGCGCCTGAGCGGGCATGCTACATTAGAGAACATAGGAAGGAGGATATTCTAAACATGTCAGCAGAAAACTAGTTAATTGACAGACAGACAAGCTATGCACTTTATATGGAATTTGTTAGCGTGATAGATGGAATTAGGACGGAGTATAGATGGAGGATCAAAAATAGATAAAAGAAAAAATTGAGTCTTATCAAATAGGAGAGATCCTTGTATTGCTTTATGTGACAGAGACAAGGAGACTGGCAACAGTCAAGATAAATGATTACATAAATAAATAAATAGTACCTCTAATGTTCGCGTGTTTTATGTATCCACGCTCTTATAGCGGTTTTTTAATTCGGCTCATTCATGTCTATAAAATGGACAGGTTGTATACATTAATTCTGTTGCCCATCCTGGCCCGGATTTTTCTCGTTTTCCTTCGGGTAGAGTCAGATTTTTTATACAAGCTCTTTTATCTTATGCCTTGTGACGGTTTCTTGTAATATTTAATCTTTAATTTAGAGTTATTTTAAAAGTACCGATTTATAAACAATACTTTTCTAATAATCTGTAGTTTCATAGTAGTACTTACTTGTGGAATAACTTTTTTATGTTTTATTAAATACAATTTTGTAGATATTCTGGTAATATAATAACACGTAGTGAACTATTTTTATTCTTATCTTAGGAATGGGTTGAAATGTTACATATTAGGGCCAATGATGGGACGGTCCCTTGCTTGCTTGCGGAGGAAAAAATAGTTTATTGTCCTCCACGTGATCAAACGTAGTTTGTAACTGCTGTTTTTGACAATTAATTTATTATTATTATATTTATTGTTCGGCAATATCCACCATCGTTATGGTAGAGGTAATACAGTATCAGCCAAGCCATCGAAGCATCGCTAAGCCTCGGTTCGTTTCGTGACCCCACAACCTGCTGGTGAGATGGTAAAGTGAGAGAATTTTAGTAATTTCTATGGGAAAATGCGGTGCAAAACGTTTTAATTACGCGTGAATCTGTTGCCAGGGTAGAAAGTGGAGAGGCAGAAGAATGATGACGATTAAAGGGAGGGTTAGAAGATAATGGAATCTGGTCTGGAACAATTTCACTTAAAATGTTATCTACTTTAAACAAGGCAGATCTTTAAATAATGGTATCTGTGTTCTTTATTTATTATAATTATTCAATTTATCATGTAATCTTGTCAAAATAGTCCTTTGAACTTTGTTAAAATATTTTTCTCAATACAATGTTAATAGACTTATGAGTATCGTGATGGTGTTAGGTTAGTGAAACTACTGAGAGATCACGACGTGAATTTATACGTGTTGATTAAGAGTGAAATAACTTCTTATTATGATCTTTAAAGTTTTTATTAGGTAAAGGAACCGTTATAAATTTAGTTACTTTTGAAACATATGATAAAAAATAACAAACTTTCGTAATTTCAAAAACCTTTCTCATAAAACCCCGTGAAAAAAACATGGCTAAGACATGAATGGTCTGCGAGAGTTCTACTGACACCAACTCGCATGAGAAGAAGAACAATACTCATCCTTTTGTATCGCGTACATAGGCTATACGGAACGTGCATTTCCAACCCTCCAAACCCCCATCCCGAACGCAAGATTGCAGGGAAAGAGTCGTTCAACGTTATGACTCCCGTTGCTGTGCAGCTCCAAGAATGGATCCCAGCTCTGTAAATAGGCGTCGGTGGCGAAGTGTTTAAGATAACGGAGTTACGGGTTGTAATTCTCACTAAAGACCGTGTTTTCCCGAGGCCGCTCGCTTTTCAGGGTAATGGAGTTTCAGAATTCTACATCTTCGCGTATTCACTATTTGATTAATCCTCGCGACTTGAATTGAAATTATTTGCGAGATGCGTTTAAATTTTGATAACGTGGTAAAATGATATGCATTTACTTGTTCCATATTTTTGATTAAGTGTTCTTGTAGTAACATTGAAAGGAACACACACAAAAGATTTTAACTCAGACATTGATTTCGTACACAATCTGCAAATATGATGATCTAATTCATTTGATGTATTTTTACAACAAAAGAAAAGTACTACTTGTTATTTTGTTCAATCTCATGATATTCCCGCAACATCGAGTTAATAATAATCCTACATGTGTTTCTATGTATATTTCTTTCTTTATTCCCATTTCTAACAATTTTTATCACATTCTCAGAAAAGTAGTTTTTTGGAAAAAATGAGCGTACCCAAATTATTCCCATTTGACAAAAGAATAGTTATGAAACTTTTTTTAAGTATAAAAAGACGCAATTAAATTTTCCAAATAACAGATAACTTTCAATTATTTAATTGTCAATTTGAAAATGAAAAAGACATTAACGAATCGTCTTCTAGTAAAATGACAGATAAACTTCATGTCTTCCTTTATGATGTCCGATTCCTAAAGATGTGAAGATAAATTTATTAAATCTTGAACTATCTCTTAGAGCTATAATTTTATAGGTATTTCCTAAATTGAAGTCATATTTCTTATGAAGATATGTCCGAATTCGAGAAAAAAACGGAATAAGGTGTTTGCGATTCTCCAAAATGCGATAATATCAAAATTTATGCGGGCATAGGCAGGGGTGGCGTAAATTCCCTTAATGCGTATTTTTGGGGTATGCATATCTAATCCAAAAAAGTACTTTGTAATATATATTTTTATACTTTTTTATATTATTTATTCAATGCCTTTTGTCGAGGTTCAGGCCATGATGCCTGCTCTTCCACCTAACCGTTGGACTTGAGGAAGCGAATTGGAAAGGAGAGATGTTGGTTTGCCGAGGAACTTATGGTACCGAATCGACATTTGTCTGGAGTAGGTGAGGGAAACCCCAGTTTGGCTGAGCAGGGTTTGAAGCCATGTTTTACCGCTCAGTGGGATCCAGGAAGCGAAGACGTTACCATTAGACCACCGCTGTCGGTCTACGTTGTATGCTTGAAGTGTGAAATGGCTGGAAAGAGACCAATTTGAATTTCTGGGTCCCACAGTGTAAGTTCAACTTATACAGAAATAAAAAAGAATCACAATTATCAACTTTCCAAAATTGTGTTTGAATTGTATTTAAATCGAATGGTCACTATTTATGTACGGAGTTGTCCGTGTTCGTAACATGTGGTAATTTTCTACGAAATATGAAAACTGATGAAATTGACGCAAACAGGCGTCACAACATTTTAGACACAATGATGTTTAAGTCATAAGTAAATACATGAAAAAAATATTGTATCTCCAAATTAACATTTTGGGATATCCACCAAACGTGCGAAATTTTATATAACATTCATTGCGGAATTACTGGTCTGTGGCGTTTCATTAATGTATAAATGCACGTTAACTTGTCGGAATTGACAGTTGTTAAAATGCTTGTGAATATTGGCACGTGGAGTAATGCGTATTCCATTCAAATCATCACAAATTATGAATTTTTTATTAAATTGTATCGTACTCGCCATTATATTGACACAATTCGGATATAAATATTTTGTTGTGCTTTTATAATTCACTTAAAGTAATGGATCCAACCGCATATACGTAATAAATATTTTAATAAAAAATTCTCATATGATATTCCGTTGAATATGTATGATCTATAAATATATTTTTTTGATGTAAAGATTGATTTTACGAATGCGATAAAATATTCAATTTCCACGCGACGTTACATGGAAATAAAACAAAAAAGGTAACGAGTAGCTCCTAACCAACAAGAATTCTGTGAACTTCGTTTTTCTTCGTGCTCGTCACTACCACACGCAAAAGAAGAAGCAATCTACACCTTCACCTCAAGAAGCACGATCACTATCTTCGCTCAACGCCGCGAATACATGTGGTCCAGAGAACAATAGGAGGTGAAAGCACGGACGTCGAACCTTTTTTGCTTCAAACTCCGAGACGAAACAAAACAGAACGCGAGGAAAGAAGAGACGAAACAAAAACCACGCGATGACAATCGACGGAGACGATTCGGCGCCAGACAGCGTCGGCACCGCTCCAAGCTTCTTGGCTCACACTGACTCGCCGTTGCGTTCATTTCCGTCGTTCAGCCCCTAAGTGCGGCCTTGCCCTCGACGGCAAGTCTTCGTTCCTTATAAGGGGTGACCACTGTACGGATGATGGCACAGAATACGATATATCAAGTTTTAATAGTGGAGTTAAAAAATGAATGAACGATGGTTCTCGTTTAATTAATTACTTCCATCGGTAAATAATTTTGTAAGGGATCGTCCATAAAATATGCTCGCCAAATGAGCAAATTTTTGACCCTCCCTTTGTAACATATTGACATTAAGACGAGAATCAACCCACCCTCAGTGATCGTCTCAACTTTTTTTAATAACCCCCGGTTTTGAGATAAATATAAAGATACAATATTCGTGTAATTTGTTGAAATATTTAGACTATTGCTTTCAGGGTGTATGATTTAGCCCGAGACATTTTATCTTTTTGTTGATTTGTGAAAGTTGAGGAAATCAGAAAAAAAGCGTATGTTCGGTAGATCTACAAACACTCTGNAAAAACGGAATAAGGTGTTTGCGATTCTCCAAAATGCGATAATATCAAAATTTATGCGGGCATAGGCAGGGGTGGCGTAAATTCCCTTAATGCGTATTTTTGGGGTATGCATATCTAATCCAAAAAAGTACTTTGTAATATATATTTTTATACTTTTTTATATTATTTATTCAATGCCTTTTGTCGAGGTTCAGGCCATGATGCCTGCTCTTCCACCTAACCGTTGGACTTGAGGAAGCGAATTGGAAAGGAGAGATGTTGGTTTGCCGAGGAACTTATGGTACCGAATCGACATTTGTCTGGAGTAGGTGAGGGAAACCCCAGTTTGGCTGAGCAGGGTTTGAAGCTTTACCGCTCAGTGGGATCCAGGAAGCGAAGACGTTACCATTAGACCACCGCTGTCGGTCTACGTTGTATGCTTGAAGTGTGAAATGGCTGGAAAGAGACCAATTTGAATTTCTGGGTCCCACAGTGTAAGTTCAACTTATACAGAAATAAAAAAGAATCACAATTATCAACTTTCCAAAATTGTGTTTGAATTGTATTTAAATCGAATGGTCACTATTTATGTACGGAGTTGTCCGTGTTCGTAACATGTGGTAATTTTCTACGAAATATGAAAACTGATGAAATTGACGCAAACAGGCGTCACAACATTTTAGACACAATGATGTTTAAGTCATAAGTAAATACATGAAAAAAATATTGTATCTCCAAATTAACATTTTGGGATATCCACCAAACGTGCGAAATTTTATATAACATTCATTGCGGAATTACTGGTCTGTGGCGTTTCATTAATGTATAAATGCACGTTAACTTGTCGGAATTGACAGTTGTTAAAATGCTTGTGAATATTGGCACGTGGAGTAATGCGTATTCCATTCAAATCATCACAAATTATGAATTTTTTATTAAATTGTATCGTACTCGCCATTATATTGACACAATTCGGATATAAATATTTTGTTGTGCTTTTATAATTCACTTAAAGTAATGGATCCAACCGCATATACGTAATAAATATTTTAATAAAAAATTCTCATATGATATTCCGTTGAATATGTATGATCTATAAATATATTTTTTTGATGTAAAGATTGATTTTACGAATGCGATAAAATATTCAATTTCCACGCGACGTTACATGGAAATAAAACAAAAAAGGTAACGAGTAGCTCCTAACCAACAAGAATTCTGTGAACTTCGTTTTTCTTCGTGCTCGTCACTACCACACGCAAAAGAAGAAGCAATCTACACCTTCACCTCAAGAAGCACGATCACTATCTTCGCTCAACGCCGCGAATACATGTGGTCCAGAGAACAATAGGAGGTGAAAGCACGGACGTCGAACCTTTTTTGCTTCAAACTCCGAGACGAAACAAAACAGAACGCGAGGAAAGAAGAGACGAAACAAAAACCACGCGATGACAATCGACGGAGACGATTCGGCGCCAGACAGCGTCGGCGCCGCTCCAAGCTTCTTGGCTCACACTGACTCGCCGTTGCGTTCATTTCCGTCGTTCAGCCCCTAAGTGCGGCCTTGCCCTCGACGGCAAGTCTTCGTTCCTTATAAGGGGTGACCACTGTACGGATGATGGCACAGAATACGATATATCAAGTTTTAATAGTGGAGTTAAAAAATGAATGAACGATGGTTCTCGTTTAATTAATTACTTCCATCGGTAAATAATTTTGTAAGGGATCGTCCATAAAATATGCTCGCCAAATGAGCAAATTTTTGACCCTCCCTTTGTAACATATTGACATTAAGACGAGAATCAACCCACCCTCAGTGATCGTCTCAACTTTTTTTAATAACCCCCGGTTTTGAGATAAATATAAAGATACAATATTCGTGTAATTTGTTGAAATATTTAGACTATTGCTTTCAGGGTGTATGATTTAGCCCGAGACATTTTATCTTTTTGTTGATTTGTGAAAGTTGAGGAAATCAGAAAAAAAGCGTATGTTCGGTAGATCTACAAACACTCTGCTTTAAGAACGGTACTATGCAAATATTGCTTGAATCTAACATATATTATAAATAAATATATATTTTCAACATAAACAATCTTTAAGTGAACTTAATGTATCTACAAGATAAACTTAATAAAAAATTATATTTGGTCATTTTAATTTTCTTGATCTGGAATGTCTACATCATAATAAAATATCTGTGAAGCACCCTTCCCTATGATTTATCGTACACCAACGTATCGGTTAATGCGACCCCTCCCCTTCCCCTCAAAGCGAACTTATTTTACGGATGACACCTAGTTTCGTAGCAAAATTTTATAATGTTTTGTTGAAATGTTCCATATGTTACAATCCTGCTTAAATGTTTATTTTGTATTTCTAGCGACAAGCTGAAATGAAATTTATAGTTAGCATACATGACTTGCAAATACATTTACGTCTAAAATACCAACAAAATATATATAAGAACCGGGATTACACTATAAGTCACGTATCATGTAGTTGTAAAATATATCATATGATTTTAAACCAAAAATCATATAATAGATTTTGTATTTATTGCTTTGATTTGATGTCCGAATTAAATTAAGTTAAAAGAAGTGATGCAAAAAATTTTAACCGAATAATGCATGATATTTAAGATAGATAGATAGATAGTTAGTTAGTTAGATAGTTAGTTAGTTAGATAGATAGTTAGTTAGTTAGATATATAGATAGTTAGATAGATAGTTAGATAGATAGATAGTTAGATAGATAGATAGTTAGATAGATAGTTAGATAGATAGTTAGATAGATAGATAGTTAGATAGATAGTTAGATAGTTAGGTAGATAGATAGATAGATAGATAGACAGAGAGACAGAGACAGAGAGACAGAGAGACAGAGAGACAGAGAGACATATAGACAGATAGACAGATAGATAGATAGATAGACAGATAGATAGATAGATAGATAGATAGGTAGGTAGATAGATAGATAGGTAGATAGATAGATAGATAGATAGATAGATAGATAGATAGATAGATAGAAAAAGATAACATATACATTTTCGAAATATTACTTTCTTACATAACCTAATAAGATCATTCAAAATTTAAATATACTTTCTTACTGATATTAGTTAAAATATAATTTCTGAAATAATACACAATGGATGACTTGGTTTACTTTTCTCTATTGAAAATATCGCAAAATACTGAGTACTAACCCTATTATGACTTATAAGAACCTTTCTCTGACTATTTAACTACCGATATTACTTCAGTGATAAAGAAACAGATTGTGTTATTAGTAAGTATAAAAGAAAGGGACACTCTTGGGCAAAGCGAATACTACTCGTATATTCAGTTATTCATAATTCTTCACAAACTGGATAAAATCATCGAAGTGAATCACTTTCCAACTTATCTCATAATATTGCATATTATTAGGAACAATTGATACTGCTTTTAAACCTGATTGAATTGATGATTTCCTCGTAATGGTTAAGTAGGTCAAGGGAAGTTTGTGACAATAGTCTCGCAGCAAGTCCATACTTGTCCTACACCATTGCCAACATCTCATGAGGATTTATTTATTTTTATAATTTTACAATGATTTTCTCAAATTAAATAATATTTTAAGGATAAAGTTCGTTTAAACTAGTCTTCATATTTCTGTAAATTTCTGTTAACCTTCTGTAAATCTCCCTTTTTCTCCAGACATAGTCCCTACCCAAATAAGTGGTACAAATGAATTATCAATACAGAGATACATTTCTGGGTGTGATTGGAATCGTAATATTACATTTTAACTCCTTGCATTTTTGGTTGTTTGTTTGGGAAAAAATTGGAAGTAGGGTGAGTACATGATTTGCCTCCCTGGTGACTCTACCTTCAGATGAGAAAATTAATGTTTTTGCTAAATTTGTTATGTTTATTTACGTTAGAAATGAAATACTAGATAGTTGTTTCTTTTCAGCTTATTATGTTCATTTACCTTAAAAATGAAACATTGTACATGTTTCTTTTCACAATATTACGTTTATCATTAATTTCCTTCCTTTTATTTTCCTGAAAAACGTAAAACTGGATAACTGTTTATGCGCCATTTACTGCTTCACAGACAAAAGTACAATGTTAGTATAACGGTGAAATCTATGCAGGGGCTCGCACTGACACTCTTAATCGCATAATAAAAGTAAGTTTAAATTGGTTTTCTCGTAAACGTATTGTGGGATTTTTCTGAGACCTGGAATATAGGGGGTTTATAATATCATGAACCGAATGAGATAAGTGTTAATCGTGTGAAAATTTGTTTTACAAAATGAATATACGCGCGTTAATTGTAAGTTTAAATCGTTTGTCTTTCATCTATGAACGAAACACAGCTCCTTCTCTTCTGACATTCGCTGGGCGCTCACCTACAAGTCACGACATTGAACTGTTCTGTGGAATATTTTACACTGAAGCAATGCACAACACTCGCTACCGATGACTGAAATGATAAATGACACATTTCCCAGTAGCGCGGGCGCCGCTCAGCAACACTTGGATAATCATCGGTATTATACGAAATAATATTTCATCGATACTAAGAATTTTACTAAAGATTTACTTTAAAATATTCTCATATCAGCTAAATGCGGTCTTTGCTCTATCCCCTGGCAAAGTAATACTAAAAGTTAAGAAAACATATACAACAATTTTTTTTAATTTTTAACATTTTTACGTACATTTCCTTAAATAAACAAATTAAATAAACTTATCAAATTAGTTATGAAAACAATGTCTATTAATGTATTTAGTAAAAAATTATTTTTATAATGAATAAATCCGAGCGTAGCTCGGTCACTTGATATGATTAAAAATGAATTTTCTACGACTGCTAGATTTATGTAATTACTATTTTATATTTTCAATCTAGATCATGATATTACTTACGTCTTTCATCGAACGACCGTTAAATAACTTCTTAAAGAATTCCATTGTCAGCATGTTGATGTAATCAATTTTGAATTTCCAGTGAGAAAGGATTCTTTAATCGCTTATTAATAGTCATTCAATTTCTGTACAACGACTTCGCTATTGTACCAATTCCTCCGCAAATGATCCTTGATTAGTTAATTGTGGGAAGAACAATCGATTAAAGGGAACGGTAGAATAAAACAGTTTTTACGCACATCCATTATACGTTATATATACTGAAATGTTAAATGCACTTTGAATTAAACGAATACAAGAAGTTCATTTAGCGTCATCCTTAGAAGAAGAAAAATATTTGTGAATATTATTTATTTGCTTATTTATTTCATGTCGTACGACGAGGTTTAGTCCATGAGGTATAACCGTGAGGGAATTGGGAAGGAGAAACGGAACAGAACCGACATTTGTCTGCAGTAGGTGAGGGAAACGCCAGCTGAAAATCTCCGCCGAGCTCAGTTTCAACCCGCGCTCTTCCATTCAGCGGTATCATGGAAGCTACCTATAGACGACGGTCGTGTCAGCACATGTCATGTTCGTGTTTCCAATTTTCTCAGTCAGTTAGAAAGTGTAGAGTATTTTGACATCAATGAGTCAGATACGAAATGAGTCAATACGATAATTCTAGAACTTAATATCCGGTCACAAATGTCACTAGATTATTGTTGAGTGTCACAAATATGCTGTTCTGAAACCTCGTCCGTGAATATGTAACAAAATCTTGTGAAAAAAAATGGTTTTATTAAATTCTACTACTTATTTAATTATGTTTTATTAAATATTCAAAGTACATTTACCAGTTGAATGTTTAACGTTCCTCTAGTTTCTGTTAGTCACTTTATCCAGATGCAGCGTTGTGTTTTGTTGCAGACCTCAAATGGAAAAAATAATATCTAGGGTATTTGAAACGTCGAGTAAATCCAACGATAGTGAAAGATTCAACATATGTCATTAAAACATCAAAATCATTTGTTAGTTGTAAAATTATTTTCTAAATTATACGCACGTCGATGAAACATACCGTACAAAATAAATTCAAAATTAGTTC
The DNA here is from genome assembly GCA_002313205.1 of Laupala kohalensis. Taxonomy (NCBI): domain Eukaryota; kingdom Metazoa; phylum Arthropoda; class Insecta; order Orthoptera; family Trigonidiidae; genus Laupala; species Laupala kohalensis. The sequence goes on along the minus strand of NNCF01126019.1, from coordinate 45,736 downwards.
ACTCTAAAGGTAAATTAAGAATATAAATATTCATCGCAGAATCTTAGATTATAAATGAAGTTTGTTTTTATTTGTGATATTTACAGAACTCGGCCTTACATCGTAAATTTTAAAATAATTGTTTTAGAGTCTGCTGATGAAGCATGACGAACATATCTTGCGGTCAAGTGAAATGTTATCCAGTAAGCGTTGGCAGATATTTTACCTATGAGTGGACAAAAATTTCATCGTTTTGACCACCCCTGATACTGGGATGTGATCATTCTTCCTCAACGGACTTTTCTTACTCAATTACGGTTCATGGATTTTGTTCTCCAGAATTTTTACTTTTTTGGAAGTCAGTGATGCGTATGGGCCTTTTTCTCCTTGAAATGGAAAAATGAATGTTACATATACTTTTCTTTACAAACAAATAACATATATAATATAATTGATACTATCATTAGTTCTCTCATGCTTATAAATAAAATTAATTGTCATAATCAACGTAACAAAATTATATACATTTCTTCTTCTGTACTGAAATTTGTATTAATATTCCATATTTAAATTCTTTCGCGGAAAAAGTATATACAGTGTCCCAGAACTCTGCTTAAGAAGGATGATAGAGTAGATTAAGGGGAACAAAGAGTCATTTATATAGACACATGTACGGAAATGTCTCCCGGAGGAGATTAAATAACACCAAGGCAGAGTAAGAACATAAGCCAAAAAGCCGTGTAAAATGCTTTATTAGAGGATTAGGAAAGTGATATAGAAGTTTAAAGTTAAATATCGACATATTGAATCATATGTTCAACGTTCTGCTCATTAACAACGACATAGGTCTCGCACCGATGTGACAGGTATTGGTGAGTATGTTCTACTTGCAGTCTCGTGAATCCACACGAATGTCGGTGCGAAGATTATATTACTGCTCACGGGCTAAAATTTGAACATCTGTTATAATTTGTTGAACTAAATGAACTTTGAACACCAATATCACTTCCTCGATTCCCGTAATGAAGGTCCTTACACACATTTTTCTCTTGTGTTCTTAGTCTCCCTTGGTGTCATTTTATCTTGTTCGGGAGACATTTATGGACATGAGTACCTTTAACAATATTTGTTCCTATTAATGTGATCTATCATCTCCTCAATTCTTTACTTGAAATTTTGGGACTCTATACATGAAACAGAATTTTTTGTACTAGGAAAAAGAGAAGACGAGCAAAAAAATGAAAGGGTGTAGCGCCATGGTACAGCAAAATGAAAAGGAGAATTTGCAGCATATGTATGTATAGCGTTTCCTCTACTCCTCAGACGCCGCTCATATCAACGTCAGTACCACTCCGTATGCATGCAACACAGCCTTCTTCATTCGCTCTTGGTTTTCTCCTCATCTGCGTGACTTCGTACAGAGACTTCTTCACCATACTCACGCACAGCATCTACAGTCATGACAGCTTGCACGTCTAACGACTACCGAGCCTTCCCTATTTAATTACTCACGGTTCGAATTAACAGGGAGAAGCCTGATAATTTGTGACTATATCCCCATACACTTCTACATATTATTTTTAACAAGGAAAATATAATTCCATCTCTCATGATTGTTAATAATATTGTCAAAAATAAGAATTATTTTAACTAATGTGCCAACAATGAGCCATTTTTAAGAAATATTTTTTTTTAATGTTTGGTGAGTCATCTTTTTCTAATAATTTATTGTAATTATTATTTATTTTAGTTCCTGATATAATGTTACAATCAGCCATATTGGACCAATTCATTAAAAAGGTCTCTAATGGAATTAAGCCTACATCATAACTAGTGGTGCAAAACCATTGCACATACTTTTTCGCATATGTTTCTCCGTCTGCAGGATAGAGTGAGAAAAAATTATACACTGAAAGGATCATTTATGGCGTGGTCCTCTACATTTTGGTTGTCTTCCGGTGCTCTATTCATGCTCAAAGTCGCTAGATGAATTTATTACTGTCTTATATTTGAAATTTGAGAGTAAAATAAACATTCAGAATAATGTTTCAAAACAAATAGCGAAATATCAGTCTTATAAATATCGCAAAAGTGTTCTACAAATGTAATTTCGTTGTAAACAGAAATTGATGTACTTTCATGCAGTGTGTTAGCTGTCCTATGCATTTTATCATTATCAAATCTTTCATTTCAGTTTACGAAAAGTGTATTCTACGTCTGCTTGGTCTATTCACATTGCTAAATATCATTCAAGCTTCTTGAAACAGTAAACTAATGTGTAAATGTAGCAGACAGAAATTATTTTATTGCGTCATTACTGAACTTTCAAGAGAAATACCGCTAATGCGGATGTAATGCTTACTAATTGTACTTTACGTACAAAAAATTTAAGCAAACTTGTTGGAACCGTTTTCGAGTAACATTCAAAAGAGTACTTTGACCTTCATGTGAAGTATCTTTTGTTTTAAAGTAAAAAAAAATTAAGCAGGTGCATCGTGAAGTAAAGTAAATTCGACAAGTAAATTCTACCATAAATACGAAACGCGAATTAAATTGATACGTCCATTTACTCAGAATCACTGCGCACAGACGGACGGACGTTGTGCCAAAAATCACTTTTTTCAGAATCAGGGATCGCCAGAACGTTGATTTCCGTCGAAATCTCGCTTTCGAATTTTTTCACGATTACAATACTTTCTATCTTCTGTATAAATGAAACGTAAAAATAAGACACTATAAATCTTAACAATAAGAAAAAAATATTAAAATATGTTAATAGACGTTTATATTTTGTCAACATATACAGTGTTTATGATATACACTGTAAATACAAAACTATAAAAACTATCAGGTACTTTAAAATATCCCCCCTTCCCGGAATATAAAGACACTTTCTTAACTATTTTATAGTTCTCTATTAGAATACGGAAATAAATGTTTCTGGAAATTTTTCCCTTTCTATATTTTCTTTGATTCAAACACTGTAATTACTTCAATGTTATTGTGAAAATACGACAATATTATTTAGAAAGATTATACCTCAATTTGATAAATGAAGTTTCAATTTAAACTTTCATTTCGGAGTTAACAGGAACTTCCATTTTCTATGAAGCAGAATTATTTGGGTTGTATTCATTCATTAGTTAATCAGTATCTATTCTCTGTAACATAGTTTAGTAGCTTTGTTCATTTTCATTGAACTCACTGGCGGTTAGGGTAATTTCGAGTAACCTGAAATAGTACATTCATTCTGATAATGTTTTTTTTAGTCACTGTCATTATTGATAAAATTTTATGACGTTTCATCCAATATTGCATTGAGATTTGATTATTTCGTTGAATGATTAATTTTGATTTCATTTAGTTTCACTTCCGAATAGGTTTTAATGAAACAAATATTGACTCTCGTTAGACACAGACTTTTAATTAAATGTGATTGCTTATCTAAATATTAAACATTGATTGATTTGCCTATCATCGGTTAATTATATGTTTAGTTTACAGACATCCCAGAAGGTTAGAATTAAGTTATAGAACTCAATTACTGCAGCTCTACTTGCTTTCCGTGCACATGATTATGATTGATGGAAACGAGCTGAATTTACCAACTGGAATAATTAAATATGTTTATGTGAAAGTTTTTATGCTGTCTAGTTTCACCCATCCGTGTGATGATCCTTAAACGATTATCAAATGTTTAAAATGTTTAGTAGACACGTCTTTTTAATGCTACTTTTTGAACCGTTTAAAGTCCGCGTTGCGTGTGTGACAAAAAAGATATCTACTCAATAATGGTTAACTAATTTGTTAACTAATTGAATATAAGTGACACGTATGGTAGTGAGTATCTCTTATTACACGGCAACTCTCCTCCATTCCAGCGTCACGTGTGATAATGACCCTCGCGCGTCTGCGGGAGACAGCACTAAAAGACAAGATGACTTCCGTCCATCTACCACCTTCGCGCCATAATGAAACGTCGGTCACGCTCCTAGCAGTAACAACCCACACTGCGCCGCTTCCAGCGCCTCGGGTGGCAGAAGATAGTGACGACGATGGCTGCCGAGAAGGAGGTGGCAAAGAAGGAGAGCGGGAGGGTGAGAGGAAGACGGCAGTAAAGTGACGACCCACAAGGACTCTTCGCTTAAATATCGCCGTAGGCACGCAAACAATTAGCGAAGTTAAACTGTTTCTCGGAGGTCTGGTGCACGGTCCGCGTTGTCACCGCAGTGTCCCGTCCCCTCTGCAGCAATGGAAGGAGATGTAGAGGGGATGGGGTATGGCGTGGGCAAGGTAGGGATTGATGAAGGAAGAAAGGGGTGGAGTGCCACCCACGACTTTATGAAGTTAATCTGGTACCGTCGGTTCCTCTCGAGAAGAGAACGAGACCACCAAGTTGACGTCTCAGCACATCGTTTAATAGGGGAAGGGGGGGATAGGTGGTCGTCCTATTTATAGTCGACAGCGGGGAACAACTTTTCTTTCCATCTTTTACGACATACATACTTCCACGAGTTTGCTAACAAAGTGTACTGCTAAGAAAGTGCAATGAAGTATCACGAACAAAAGAAATTGTCGGCGAAAAATATGAAAATTTTTCATGGCTTTCTCTATACTAGAAACATTTTTAGCTAACTGTTAAAATCATGAACTGAGAAATTATTTCTTACTAGATAACCAATTGAATTTAGACCTTACCTTCCATTGAAATAATAAATTACACAATTCACTATCTTTAAAAAATTTAAATTACCAATATTTGATGGTATGTGCATCAAATCATATTTGTTTTCATGCTTTTTTGTATTCAGTCGAAACATATTGGTCTAACCCATTATAATCGTGATCACTCCAACTACATCCTTCAACAAATTTCTTACCTTCTAAAAACTAATATCAACGCTTTACGTTATACATTGGCAAATTGAAGAGTCTGTACTTATATTTCCTATATACTAGACGATATTCAGCAATAATTTGAAATTATATTTTTAAAGCCTTCTTATTCAATATTATGGCAACAAATATAAATTACAATATTTTAAAGTAACTTAAAAATCATGCGAACGTTCCATGCGAGAGGTTATCAAGAAAGCAAAAATTACACAAAATATTGTATATTTTTTACTTAATACTATTATTTGTAATAAATAACATATCTTCGTCGATGACATACATGAAAATATTTAAGCACATGTCTTTCACCAGTCACTATTGTCATGAACTATGCGGAGAGATATACAGATTTATAAATGCATTCACACTAACGAGCCGTTAAACGCACCCTTCTGCTCAATTCCTTTAGTCTTTGCACATACACAAAATATTTTTTAAACATATAAAACTTACAAAATGCATAAAACTACGAAAGTCTCGTTTCTAATCTAGAAATGTTAATTGCCAATGGTATCGCGATTGCTCTGTTTGTCAGAAAAAATTGACTTATTTAATAAAACAATCGTTTGAAAACAAATAATCAACGTAAAATACTTTGCATAATTGTAACCACAAATATGCAATTGATTCATTTATTATGACCAGGTGTGTTATATTTTATAGTGGTTTCCNATAAGAGACAGATTTTATAGTGGTTTCCGTGGACAGATTTTTATTAGATACAAATTTTAATTACGTACTAAATTTAATTAGCGAAATTTATTTAATTTTTGAAAATTTATAATTTAATATTGCATTCAGTACAAAAAGCGTGCAATTAAAAAATTATATTTTGGAACGTTAATACCTCTCATTACTCTGCACTACACGATGAATACAAGTAATGATTATGCATCATGCATGAATTACAAACAAATAAAACGGTAATGAATCTTGGAGATAAAAAGGGTAACTCCCAACGATAAGTAAGTCGAAAATGCAAAGAGGATATTGAAAAGGTATCTTATTTTTGAAATCGGAACGTTTGGGAGAACGTCGATATTTTTATTTTGAACACAATTGTTGACAGGCGACTTTGCCACGCGAAGATAAAGAAAACATGAATTTGTTGTCTGACATTAACGGATACATAATTCTCTAGGGATGTTTATGTCCTTGACAAACAATTAATTATTTAGTGATTTCTCTTATCAACTTATTTTGAAACATTTGTATTTTCTGTATTGCAGTGAGGGAAGCTGAAACCCTGTAGTTTGAGTACAGTACGTATTAGATGGTTAAATATTTGTCAACTAATTGGTCAAAGCTGGTTTAGGGCTTTAGTTTGTTTCAGATCTTATTTTCTTTTCCACTGTACAGAACCTTAGAGTTCTAGAAGTAACTTTCGGACGTTTTCGTCTATCATACGGAAACTGAAAACGTATGGAAAGATCCATTTAGTCCTCGGAATATAAACGTTTTGGTGGAACCGAATTTTGTGAAAAGAGACATGATGTGAAAAAAATTAAAACAAAATAGAATACACAAAGAGATATACATATAGTCAAATGAAAGTGTTTTATTGTGCTCCGCAAATTACTTCAATATTATTGCTGTATATTATGCGGACGCATGTATGCTAATAACAAACCAATGCGTGTACTCCAATCGTGATTTTCATTGGAGTTTACATAACGTATAGACAGCGCAAATGAGATTAATTTAGCTTATAAATTGAAACACTCGAGTCGGTTCATCCGATGGAACGTCAATGTTAGAGAAAAACGGATTTTTGTTCGTGCTGATATCTCTGTTAACACAGTGGTAGCTCTTATCGTAAATCGATATTCGAAAGAGAAATACGCTGCACGGAAACGTTTCTCCAGAATCCAATCAAAAGAGATCGCTTCAGGAACGAACTCACGTAAATAACTCACGAAATACGAGGAATTATACGGGAAATCATAGAGTACTCAATCACTGCAAATAATCCACGCCAAACATTTATGAGAGTGAAAATTTTCGCTTTCAGAGTGCGTACGAGGAAGTAAACAAATTATAAGTCAATTTTGAATGCTCGTATGAAATGATAATCTCGTTAATCGGAGCAAAAATAGTTACTTTTGTAAACTCTCAGATGAACAAATTTGATGCAGTTCTATTCCACCCTTATAACCTTTATCTTCGTTATTAAACACCGGGGCAAACGTTAAATCAATATGTGATGCTAATTTTAAATTTCGCAAAAAGTAAAATATTTTGATATTTCAGTGGAATAAATTGCATTGAAAGAGATATTCATTATTTTCTATAACTGTTGTAACTAGGACACCTTATATAGCTCTCCGACAGCTTAAAATTACATCCATTTTGGTGCCTTAACTTTAAATCTCCGAAATAATATCAACTGTACTAAATTGTTTCAAAACATTGATTGGGTATGTTTTTGTAAAGTGGATAATTTTAGTGCTTCATCTTTTTGTTTTCACTGTAACACTTGGTTCTTCATCTTTAACAAATCATGTTTTGTCGCGTATTTGTGTGGAAAATACATTTTTATATTGACTGAGTGATTTTGAAGAGCAGGTGCCAGTGCGGCCAAATCGGAGGAAGCTTTAATGTGAAAATTCGGTTGTTGAAATTTTATCGATGGCTATCTGGGATATACGAGTATGTGAGCGAATGACTTTTACTTCAATAGTACTGGAACGTAAATGTAAAAAGTAGAAAAAAATAGAGATTTATATATTTTTTTAGTTGTATCATTTTTAGTAAACCTTAACTTTTGACAAAAATATTATGACTAATGTCTTTGGAAATAATGAGAATGGGGTTGGATATACAAAAGTAAGAACATAGTTTTCGCATTTTTCTCTTGTTTTAATTTAACAATTCCTAGGTTTTTAAAATTTTTCTCTAATATTTAAAAATATTGCAAAAATTATTTGGTTGTCTAATGCAATGAAAGAATATTTTTTCTAACCGTAATTTGCTTTAACTGCGTAAAATTCAATTTTGAACGGACATATTGGAAGATGATCTGTTGATATACTGAAAGNAACGGACATATTGGAAGATGATCTGTTGATATACTGAAAGATTGAGTCACGGTTTCATTATTATTATTTTTATTTATTTTATTAATACATCTCAGCTTCTGCTGGTATAAATAAGGTACGGATACAAATCAAGCACTCTTCTTTACTCTGGGCTAAAGAATTTACGCACCATTCGTGTCGTATTCAAAATAGCTTCCTTCTGGAGAAGAATATACACTTCTCTTCTTATACCGAGGATGTAGGGCTTTAGGGATCACACCATTTGTCGACAACACAATTGGTACAACATATACCTTACTAAGCTTCCACATCTTTTGAATTTCATCACTTAAATCAGCATATTTCCGATTTTTCTCAGCTATGGTGTTTTGAATGTTGTGCGTATTAGGTACCGCTACGTCAATGAGATATGCAATTTTCAATTCCTTATCGCGCAGAACAATATCAGTATAAAGATACTTTGTTGGAATCTAACACAGAGGTTACTTCATATTTATAATAAGGCGTTTTATCCTTCATAAGTTTTGAATTTAACGCTATTTCTTGGTGGATAATAGCTACAATTTGATTATGANACATAATATGCTGGATGGTTTCTGCTTTATCATTACATTTCCTGCATCTGTCGTCTTTCACACTAGGGTCCTTAATAATGTGTTTCAGGTAATTCTTGGTGTTAATAACTTGATCTTGGATGGCTATAAAGAAACCTTCAGTCTCAGGAAAGAGATCCCCACATCTCAACCATGCGTTCGACGCTTCCTTGTCGACATATGTTTGGTCAAGGTCATGGGGGTGCCTTCCATGAAGATCCATGCTTCGCCATCGATTATGTTTTTCATTTCTGCTTTGGATATGGCTATCCACATTATTTTGATAAGGTTCAATTAATGACAGGTTTAAAGGCGTCAGTTTAAGATCTGCTTGACTTACACTTCGGTGCAGAGTTGACACTATTTTCTTAAGGTGGAAATAATCTCTCAACTTCTGGACCTGCCTGTTATGTAGATTTTTAATATCGATTAACCCTCTTCCACCTTCTGCTCTTGGTATTGTTAACCTAAGTGTACTTGCCTTCGGGTGGTGCTTCCTGAATTTTGTCAATTCAACTCTTGTTTTTCTCATGATATTTTCCAGATCAGTATCTGACCATGATATGATACCAAATGAATATGTCAAAACAGGCACTGCAAATGTGTTGATTGCTTCAAATATATGTTTACTATTTAAGTCTGTTTGACATATTTTCCTCACTCTTAATAATAATACTTTCCTTTTGGTATCAAATAGGTTTTCCCCTGCGTTAAAAATTTTGGGACTGTTTCAGGACTAGTCAAAAACTCATTTATATAGCATGCTAATTTACTATGAACACATGTTAACTTCTTATACCAAAAATTGTGTATATTGTCACTTCCTGGACTTTTCCAATTATGTATGTTGTCAATAACCTTCTTCAGAGTTTCAGCAGTAATTCTGCAGTAATCATGCTAGTAGCTTTTTCTTCCTCTTTTATCCATTTTGCTTCCTGGTTATACTCTTTTCTGTTGGACCTTACATCTGACCAAAATTCTGTTATATCATCTCTGCTTGGTGTTTCTTTGCTATATCTATCATCTTTTTCCTTACATAGTTTTGCCTTTAATTTCCTGTAAAACTGTTTCTCGTTATTGTTAAATTGATTATTTTTCTTTTTCCTTCTATCACATTGTGAATATCTCCTCAATCTTGCACTCCACGTGGCCAGTTTTTGCTGTAGAGTATCAATAATACTAGTTATATCGTGGTTAGGGCAGTCGCGCTCAATATGTGTTTTGTATTTCTTTAGGATGGTTATGGCTTTACACCTTAGCTTCTTGCTAGGTTTGCCCTTCCTGAATTCTAGAAGCCTAGCAATTTCTGTCCTTTTCGTTTCAATTTTCCTACTCAGTCTTCTCTTCCAATTGGGTACATTTTCCCGGTGGTGTCTATCGCTTTGTTTGTTGGGGTCTACTATCTTCGCTCCATTGCATCTGGCAGCAGTAAGAGCAGCGCAGTAGATTTGATTATGAAGTTCCTCGAAGTCTTCGACATTTAAATATCTTGGTAGTACATATTTGTCAAGTAATTCTACATTTTTGGCAAAATTTCAAGAAATTTTCTGTTTAGGAATTTTTGGTCTCTTGGTTGGATCTGTGCCCATGTATTATTGCATCGTGTTTCTAAACATATCATCTATTCGATTCACGCATTCCTTGTCCCCTTCCTTATCCAGATTTTCGTCACACGGCACAACTATGTCTGCACCCCGTCTCTGCAGTTCCTCTTGGTCATTAGATTGTTCAGCATTCGCCTTAGAGATGCTTACACATGGAGGTGTCTCTTCGTTCTGTTCTTGTACCGGGATTGCTTTCTGCTCGGAAGCAACCTCACTTTTTATCAGATCTAGTAGGTCACTTGATAAGAGTTTGTTCTTCACAATACTTCTTCGCAGATCCGTTATCCTCTGTTCCGTTACTGGAATTGTAGGATATTTCTCTACAAAAGCCTGGTATAATTTATATCTATAGGCAACCATATCTGTCTCTAGCCTGGTTAGTTGGAAATAGGTCCGCATAAGGAATACATTTATATCTTGGGTTCATTTCATGCGGACACGTCTTTTTCCTGCCGAAGTTGTCTCAGGTAAAATTGGGTTACCCCCCTGAGAAACAGATTCAGCAGTCGTAGCACTTAGCGATGTTTCTTAACTACTATTCATTGTTTCGGCTGTATTAGATTCGGGTGACCCGGTAGGAGCCCGCCTGTTTAGCATCCTACCACTACCGGTCCACATGCTGTCACTTCCAGCGGCAGCTCCAGAAGTGCCCTGGCGCTCCCCAGGCAGCGGCTTCTGTTCCGAGGCCTTACGACTTTTCAATCTTGTTTCCATCTTCGATGGGTGTGCCTTTTTACCTTCCGGCCAGGTGGGATGGGGAGGGTGGGATAGGATGTTAAGGGTAGGAGACAGGAGTCTATGAGCTACTCAATCCACCCATTGACTCCTGAGGGTGAGGGAAAGTGTTCTGTAAGGAGACATAGGGAAAGGAAAGCGGTCAGCCGCTCCTATTAGTCGCCTTTTACGACAGGGAGAGATCCCATGGTGCTATTCTTCAAGTGGTTCCGGACGCCATACGGGTTTTATTATTATTATTATTATTATTATTATTATTGTAGTTGAATTCAAACTCAGTTGATGAAATGGACGGGCCTAGAGACCAAGTTTCCATTTCTCTTTCATTATTTATTATTATTAATTATTAATCCAATCGACTGGTGTACTTATGGGGTTAGCATACTTGCTTTCCACCAAATCACTCCGGGTTCAATTCCGATGGGATCAGAAAAAAATTGTAGCTTTTCACATAATGTTCCAGTTTGTATGGCTGTGACTACTGAAAAGCGAACCCTCTCTCTTCTATCCACCTCCTACTACTCCTGTTATCACGAATTCTTACTATTACTAACTACTTCTATTAACACCTCCACATGGGCCAAGTTGCTGGTAAACCCAGTTAACCGGCCCTCGTGCTAACAATAACCCTACCACCTACCCCCTACCTCATATCACCCCGTGTAGAAGAGCTTCAGTAGCACGCTACATTTCACATTTACAAATTTTACAATTAAAAATGACTGAAAAGTCGAAGTCCCACAACGGGCTCTAGGGTAGAGTTCCACAATTAAACCTAAGAAAACCGCAAGGGATAGAGACAATATTAACATTGATGTGTTGCAATTTACTTATCTGAACCCACGCATTGTTGCCATGAAAACATTAAAAAAAAAGAGATGATTATTTCGCATGGACGACTAATGTCATCTGCGCGACGTCTGCTATGCTATTATAGACCAACAATGTGAAGGAAGACAGTGTATTTCATCGTAGACGTCCATGTTTCTCCCTAGATCTGTTATCATTTTATCAATATACTGCGTAAAATGATCTGTTTCTCAAGTTGTACTGTGGGAGTCTCACTAGCACTGTCCAGTTCCAGAGCTTCTATCTACTTATTCTGACATGACTAAAACATTAACTTAAAAATCGAATGATTTTTGGCATAATTCACTTCATTGTGACATTCAGAAGTCTTCAAAAATAACTCTCAAAAATTACTTAAAAACAAATTTTTATATCTAGGTATATAAAAATAAGTAAAAGTTTACCATATAATAATTTATGGCCCAGTTTTCAGTACATCAAATTGTTTTCAACACGCTGCTTCCCCATTGTATATTATTCTTACACTATTTTTTTCAATAATCTACGACTACCATATTTTTTAAAAGAAATGTGCCAAATATATAACTACAAACTCCCCCGAGTTTTGGTGACTCTTGTTCTATTGTTTTATTGCATTTTTAGTTTTGGTGACTCTTGTTCTATTGTTTCTATTATACGTTCTCTTAGCGAAGCAAGTTTCACAGAAATGAACACACATTTCAAAAAAAGTTGTGTCTGAATCGGATTTCTCACAACTACACAACTGGATGTGAAGAGAATATTTTCAAAATATTCCGTAACCGTAGAATTTTATTATATGACCTAGTTTGTTCTTGAGATTTAAGTATTGGTAGAAACTTTATGCAGTGGCCATAAAATAAACAGTGAGTTATCCTAAATCCTCTCAGGCATCGAGAGTCTGTATAACCATGAAGAAGTCGATCCGAAGGACGATAAAACGACCAAGGGATTTACAGGGTATAAAGGAAGGGAATGAACTTCATCTTGACCGAAATCACTGTAGAGGGACTGTTTTTGGGATGTGAGACAAGAAGTAAAGGTTAAATGATACTTCAATCCTACTAAACGACATTCGTACTTTTCAAGGTTACAAACATTTTCTATTGATAAGGTTTAAAGGAAGCGGAGCAGTTATATCTTGAGACAAGATTTAAATTGAATTACAGTTATTTAGAAGATTTTTATTGCATTTATTGTTCCGAACGTTAAAAATATTTCACAATCATCTTTATTTTTTCAGTGATATTTTTACATATACTTCAATTTTTAGAACTCGAAACATTGTCCCAGTGACACCACACGTCTCATTCTTACAGTGATTCAGTTATATCAACGCCATCTGAATTACAAAGCCTTCTGACTCATATAACAATGAAGTAATATGGCGAACGCTGTAGGTTCTTTATGTCAAGTATAGTGATGATAAATCCGTGTTGTTTAATGATTTATAGATGTGTGTTAGTGTTGTGTACTTAAATTTCATAATTATCAGATTATACATTTCAGCTTCTTTGAAGATTCTACGTCTTTGAAAAGCTACTATTCCTACGAAAACACCTGGTGTTGCACTTTACTTATCAGCTAATGTTCTTGTGCGAGATAGAGGTTAAAAACGACGAATTATGTGCAAAAATCGACAGTTACGAGAGAAAATTCTAACATTTAAACTATCAATAAAAGAAAAGATTTTAAATCCGTATTCAAGTCATTGGAGTGTGTGTGTGCGCGTGAGTGCGTGTGTGCGCGCGCGTGCGTGTGTGTGTGTGGTAAATAACAAGAATTACAAGACAAATTTACCATTGTTTCGAAGATTGTTACCACATGCTACCACATGATTGTAGTATGCAAATTTGGAGTTATTAAAATTTAAATACTGTGTTTGTGTATATGAAAATGTGCAATTATTAACATTTTACCTATCGAGACAAGTAAGAAAATTGAATTTTGTACAATTATCAAGATAGGTGGATACTGAAATAGGAAAAGCTTGAAACGAAAGACATGCATATAGAAGCGAGAGAAAGTATATCTGACAAGAACGTTTTTATTGAGATATTTCTCGACAAATTATGTGACTCCAAGCTTTTATTTTAATTTTTTATCGGCTCTTAAAATGTAATTAAAGAAAACATCAATATTTACAATAAATCCAAAAATGTTATTGTTTATATTTTAATGCGATTAATTTTAGTTCGCGATAAAAGAAACTATAATTTATTTAAGACAGTCATTGAGGGACCTTTGCGCTCGAAGGTCTACGAAAGGAGACACACAAAACCAGCACTAAGGTTTTGTAATTTAGGTGGCGTTGGTTAAATCAACGTTAAAATTTCCATATTAAGTCAAGTAATATTTGTTTGCGTAAAATAATGACCTTAACCTCGTCATATTAGAATCCACAAAAACACTGTAATATTCTAATTTTTAATTGTCTTTAGGTTGGTTAGAACGAACTTCGAGTTTATGTGGACTTATCAGACATGTTTATGAACTATTATACTTCAGAAATAGGGTGTTATTCTAAAAGTTTATTTCTTGGTGGTTCCGCTTACGTTTCTCTCCAAGTCACATTTCAAAGTACATTTCATTCCTCATACTTTAATCAGACTCAGAATCTTTGGCTTTGGAGAAAACCAACCCTTCTTTCATCTATTAATATAACTTTCATAACATAGGTTTTGAAAAAATTGTATTACTTATGAATGAATGAATTAATTCTTTTAATGAACTATATTTACCGATAATTTTACCATTTTCAGACAAATATTCGTAAATTGATTGTTTTTGTAAGGATTGGAACCTGGGCAAGGAGTGAACAAGAAAAGGTGATTTTGCTTATTGTATTACATTGAGACGAGTATAACTCATGTATTTTGTTTCTGTTTTTACAATTTGATTTGATTCAGTACAGCTCTATATTGTACCTGAGCAAAGTGAGAAAGTCGTTTATCTATCCAATTCTAATTGGCAATTACTTCAGGGGTTGTAACCCTGATGGTAAAGTCTCTTTCCTGGGATTTTACCACCGTGTCGTAAGAACTGAAATACGGCGTTTAAACACCGGGTTTCTGGTTTTATCCATGAGAGAAGTTAACGGATGGAGATTTGTCGCACGAGAAAGTTCAAAGCTCTAAAATAACCGTAATAATTTGTGATGTAAGACATCTTTGGAGTTGAAATGTAAAATAAAATTGTCCATGCGGTGGACCATATTTGATACTAAAGAAGAGTCTGTGAATGTAGTTCTAATTGGACCTAATTATATTCAAATGATTTTCACAAATATATTCGATTTATTATGTATGATAAGAAATATAAAATGAGTGACACTGAATTGCAGGATAGCTGACCGGAAAAGTTATTAGAGTTAAAGTTTACGGATAAGGTACATGAACTTCCCAAAAACATTTGGAGTAATAACGAATGAAATATTTTCTTTCGACTAACTAATTTAGTTGTATTATAGCCTGAAAGCAAGGAAATTATATTTCGTAATACATTGTTATTTATTGCATTGGAGTCTTCTCATAATGCAGATTATCGTTGTGTCACATACATTTTAAAACAAATGTAATAAAAATTAACTCATTTACATTTTTTTCCTACAATTCGATGATTGTGTCGCTTTATATTGTAAAAGAGAAAAGTGAAATATTTTATTAAAATATAAGTAACATGTTATTAATAAAAGTAGGTAACATTGGTGTCAAATTAAAAATTAATATTTCGTTTTAGAAATAAATTTAAATTAATATCATAGGTAAGTTTGCTTTCGAAATGAGTTTTTTGCATCAATAGAATTAATCTGATAAAACCATACTACAGTTTTCCATCACATAAATAAAGCGAACCATTCGAAAACAGCGTAACGTCACATCAAACGAAAACAAATGATGGCGTGCAGACATTCGCCATACATGGAAGTTGTCGCCGGAGGCGCAATTGAAATATTGACGCTGACGTTTACGGACTAGCATAAATAATTCACTTCCGCAATTCTCCCTCGTAGAAATGGGAAGCACGCATAGAAATGAGAGCTCTGAATTTTAGATGTCTGAGTTTACGTTGTGGAGGTAAATATTCCGGGAAAATCGCTCCTCCGTCCGGTTTCTTTGATGTACAACAATTTCTTCGTGTTACGTGAAATGTCTTTTCTCTGAGATATTGCTCGAATGGTAGCTCTTCAAGAAAATCATATTTCAAAAGCAAAACACAAAATGTTTGTTATTTGAGATCTGGATATAATAAAGACGTGAAATTGTAAACAGTTTTTTATGGCACTGGATCAACATAATTGAATAGTTCACCCATATTTTTAAACAATAACAAATTTGGAAAATGTAAGTATATCAAATTTCTAGTAAATATTTTGTTATTTCGTCTTTCACATGTGTGAAGAAATTAAACAATAAACAACTACTGGTGTGGGTAAGTGATAGTTACTATCACTTACTATATATATATATATATATATATA
>NNCF01126019.1:0-21573 GCA_002313205.1 Laupala kohalensis | reverse complement strand
GGTAGGAGCAGAAGGAGGAGATGAGGTAGGTGCAGGAGGAGGTGTAGGAGTGGGTAGTGGGGCAGGTGGATGATGTGAGGTCAGATGTGAAGCTAGAAGAGAACCGAAGTGCTGTTTCCCAGACAGTCTCAGGTGTAAACCATGCTGGGTGAAGTCCTTGGCAGTCAGGTGTGGTGTTATTAGAGGCTTTCAAATTTTAATATAGGGCAGTGTGCAGCGCATAGAAATAATTAATAATGAGGCAACGTGTTTCCTTCTCCATACTCCTGGGATTTGTGAAGAGTGGAGAACCGTAGTTTCTTAGCCTCGAGATAAAGTAGAGATTATGTTACCAGCATCCCGTTCACATGCTTTGAGCACGGGTTACTACTCGCTGTACAGAAGGCTGGGACGGTCTGGAATGATACGAGTTGAACTCTCTTTACCGGAACCATCTTGTCCTACTCATACATCAGCACAGATTATTGGAGAACAAAATTTATTCTTTCCCTTTTTTTATTTGAAGTGGGGCCCATTGTTCTGTATAAACAATGCTATAAGATTGTTCTCATGAAGATTTGCTTGCCTGTTCTGACACTCATCTCAATTTTGGATGTGGATGATGCATGATGAGAGGTACATGACATTTGGTTTTTTTAAACCCATTTTTCCGAATGTTACTTAGTAAGTTAAGTACACATTATACTGAAACTCGCAGAACACATAAAACCAAAACCACACTCTTTAACGTTACATTTTGATGCATCCTGAATATCAGAAAAAAAATCTAGTAAATGTACATAATTAATTTAACTTCAGTATTATAGACAATTTTTCAGATTTTTTCACCGATTTTCTTCCTCAATATAGTGTAGTAGTTAACAAACTACAAAAATATTTTGATGAGAAAAGAAAATTTTAACGCAAATGGTTAACTACGCTATATTGTTATTGCTCGATCTATTTTATTTTATTTTGTCACGGTGACCTAACTAGTATAAAATAAATGCCAAAACATTCGGATCTTTTGCAGGAATATTATTACATTCATTTCACCTAGAAGTATGAAATTCCACAGTTTTAATGAAGAAAAGTCACTCTTAGAGGCTGATTCATTGTTTGAAACATTATTATATTATAGCATATTATTTATTATTTATGTTATATTGAAAGGAAATGAAATTTTAAGAGATTTCTTTATGTATATCATATCTTGATGATATGGTATAATAAATACGTGACGAACCTTTACATTATTTTTTGTTCTGATAGTCAATTTTCAAGAAAGATTAACGTGTTCGCTATACTCTCCCATCATATTATTTTTACTTTTAAAATCTTCCGCATTCGTATTCAGAATACATTTCCCCAACCAGTTCTTTACGATCGGAAGTTATTTGTCTCCGTGAAATGTTCTTCCAAAGAAATTGATCGATGTTGTTTTGTTTTCTCTGTCCACAGCCGGCGAAAATCCAGCCGCCATGCAACACGGTCTTCGCGGCTTAGCCTGGTTGCGTTGTCCTTCGTCGTGGCTGCTCCTGGCTTGTTTGCTGCTGTCCGTGACTGGAGGACTCGGCGGCGGAGGAAGCTACGTGCGTCGGTCGCGTGCGGCGCCGAGGAGACGCCACATGGACGCCGAGCCCTAGCCCCATTCACGACGGGCAACGGACCCACTCTTACGAAAGTGAATCGGGCTCACTTCACCGTGTCATTTAGTGGTAAACAATAGCCTTATCCCTGAAGAAACATAAGCGCTGAGATGAAAGGATATTGAAGAAAAATACGCCTCAATGATGTTTCGGTTTTAGCCTTGGTGAAGTGTTGTTAGTCATGGTGATGTTCGGTTTTAGCCTTGGCGACGTCCAGAATTTGCCTAAGTGAATTTAGGCAACAGCCTTGATGAAGTTATACGATAGCAAGGCTAAAAACGCACTACGCACCCAAGGATCAGACTAATTCTTCGACAGAACAGGGATTAAATAGACAGGATATTTGCTCTTCGTGCTCAGAGAGCATTACTGGCTAACATCATCTTATACATTATAAATAGCTTCACTGAAAAAAGAAACGGATATTGTTCGAATGAACGAACGTGATGATTTTTTGGCGAGAGGACAAAAATTTTACTAAAAAATACGAGACATGATTACCTCGCTCATGACAGTTTGCTCCAATATTCATGAGCCAAACGTTTGCTGAATGAATCAATGAATGCTAATATTTTGCGCCCCAGAACTACCGACAACAATCACCAACTTGTGATGGTGTGTTCAGAAGAAACTTTGGCGGACGCTTTTGTGGGTTAGTTTTCCAGCATGTGTTTCATTTGTTTGAGTGGTATTATGGGTTTGGTTGGAGTGGAAAATATTTTGTGGTATATCATATTCAAATTTTTTAAGCTGTCTTACTACTTTGGACAGTACGAAATACGGTTTCGTTCACTGGCTATGGTTTTGGTTCATAACTATCTTATTTTTCTCGCATGTATAATTATATTTAATAAAATTTAATTTACTCTAATGAGACTCGCTCAGAATTTTGATGGTTAAATATTTCTTTGAATTACATTCTCATAACTTGAATTATTGAATTTAGCCTTTTATATCTATTTTGTCTTATCATTTAAAAGGCAATACAAAGTAGTGTTTCATTTTATATTCATATAAAATTTGAACAGCAATTATTGAAATAAAACCTTATTTGATTAGATAAATTGTTGTTAATTAGTGGTGGTGGATTCTTTGTTAACATTGATTTGTAGAAAAACTTTCTTTTTAAAGATATTTTCTGCTGTGCTTAGAATTGATGTTGCTCATTTTACACTTTGTTTATCGCTTTAGGTAACAATATCTTAATAAGTTTTATGTTTTGCATTTTACTGTAACTTCACTATTGACTTAGTAATATAGTACGTGAAATTGTGATAAGAAAACTGTTTCTTAATAAGTTCATTAAGATTTTATTGTGTTTATGAAGAACGTGGATTCTTAAGTGTGTGATTTCAAAGTGATGAAGCGTTATAAAAAAAATGAAAAGCGTCCATAAATATTGGAATTCATTTTGATTTTTCAAAATAGTGCACTGTTTTGTGAATTGTGTCGGATTACAATTTTAATATCGTGTAAAAGTAGTAGTCCAACGCTCTTATATGGTGAATGGGCAAGGATGAAAGAGCACAAAGTTTTCACAAGATATTATTCTAAGAATATGACAGTTTTACATTGAAAATTAAAATATAAAAAAATGAAAATTGAGCGCTGAAGATTGCATATGCGTGTGAAGTCTGTTATGTCACTAACTGGTATATTAAAAAACATCCTTTTAAGTGTACAACCTATCGTGGTGGGTAATTATTCACTCTAAAAGAACTTCGATACTAGAGAAGGGGTGAAAGAGAGACTGTTGATATTGGATACTCGTAAGAGACATGTGAAAAGTCAAAGAAAATTCTGGTACTGGAATGTAGTAAATGTGTTACCGGTGCTTAAGATGAGCTCTGCTCAAATTATTCACACGACACGAATTTTCACCCAGGTCCTACTGTATCTTTTCTCAAGAGACAATGAGACATGTGATAACATACATGTATAATAATGTATATTTGAATGTTCAACGAAATTATATGATTCATATCAAATTGTTAGTATTTCATTCAATGTCACCTTTCCACCAGTACCTTCAAAGTTTCTTACAATTTATGGCAAAGTTTAAATGATATTGATGATATTGACGATGATAGATTTTGATTTACTACACAACCATGTTTATGGGGATCCAATTCTAAAGTGAACTGGATAGACGCAAATATCTTCAATGCTGATGAGATATAAAATAAGTAACGCATTAACAGTGCACTATGCACAGAGAACCATTTCAATTAAATGCATGGGGCAATTTATTATTCGCATTATTAATACAGTGGTAATAGAATACAAAAT
This sequence comes from Laupala kohalensis, assembly GCA_002313205.1. Lineage (NCBI taxonomy): Eukaryota > Metazoa > Arthropoda > Insecta > Orthoptera > Trigonidiidae > Laupala > Laupala kohalensis. The sequence continues at coordinate 17,656 of NNCF01126019.1, read as the reverse complement.
TTTCAATAGCCGCAAGTAAAAATTGTTAAGATTATATACTCAATTTATTTTTTGGTCCATATTTCCGACTTTGCCTTCTCATTATATGATGTCCGCTCAATGGAACTGCGCCTTACGAGACCGAGAGGAGACCTTTTCCGAAACATGGTGCCTGATAGACATTTCTATCTTAATCTCTTCATTATATAATATGAGTCACATATTTTACTTATGTATTCTCGGAACGTAGTGAATATCTCATATGTTCATTCTAATTGTGGGTTTTCTTGTATTCTGTACTCTCAATGCTGTTACGTAGTGATCATAAATTCAGCAATTTCAGAACAGATATCTTACTGTATCCATAATGCTGGTTAATGAAAAATTAGTAATTAGATCAATTTTTTGCAATACAGTTCACCTACAAGTTACTAAATTTTAAAATTTTCTTATGTAGCATTTCCAACAGGAATACGACAATATGGTTATAAAAGTTACTTGCAAATATTGTACAATCTTATCCAAAAAAATCGAGCACCTGAAGAAACTAGTGCTGGGTAGGCGTGATTTTCCTTGACTAAATCGAAAGTCTTGTCTCAACAAATGAACCCACAAATAGTTTGATTTAAATTTCAATTTTCATGTCCTGACTTTGGTGGGGTGGCCTCTTGTATCATAAGAAAATCTGTAGTATAACGTAACATCAAAACACAAATACGATACATTTTACATGCTGCAGTTCATTTTCTACTCATTTTAAACGACAGATATTTCGTAAGTTTATTTTTAAGTTCATATTGTTATCCTCAAGATGACAAACTGAATGAAAGAGATCCGAATAAATTGAGAAAAAAAAGACTTTTAGTTGTATTATTGTGTTTACGCTCATAACACAGATGATATAACATACTCAGTATATCATTAGACCATAAATTTCCGGGTAAATTGAACATCACTCAGAAATAATTGATGAAATTTTTTATGAAGTGTAATCCTGCATGAGCTAGGTTACTCCCCATAATATTTCATTGTATTGGTGGTGGAGGTGTTGGAAAGAATAACTCAAATGCCTTCGTTGAACTTTAGGAATTTAGGGTCGTCAATTTTGTTTTAGCATAACAAAAACATAACGGAATTGTTCCGCTGCACAATCTTCCTCCTCAAACGATATGATGAATATTCTTTTACAGCAAAACTGAATACAGGTAAGTGATATTATTTAGTAAGTTTTGATAAATAATTCACCACAACATTACGGTTTTAATTTGTGTTTTGTCAATTCGAACAACAATATCTTTCATTGATTTCAAATTATTTCAGCACTAACCAATTATTAAGCGTTGACCAAATTCATTTAGATAGAAAAGAAACTGAATAATCTGGACATAGACCTAAAATACATTAAAAAATAGCATGTTCAATTTCATCCTGAACTAAGCAGCTAAATTCAATTTGTTCAGGATTGTCTCCATCATTTAGGAGTATAATTGTATCATTTATTCTGTCTTCGAAAGATACATCTTTAAATTATTCAAATTTTAGATTAATTTGAGGGGTTAAATTTCATTCTATAGGAGCAAAAAACAGACTTCTTTCGTAAGTAAAATCTTCTTTGGCAATATTAAATAATACAACATATCAAACCACAACATGGATGGAAAAGTATTTATGGGTGTTATAATAAACTTTTCAGGAAGCTTTATCAATAAAAATATGTCCATCATTGCTATCATTTTATTTCCTAACGTACAAATCAATTTTACGATATCACAGGATAATACCAACTGACAATGAGAGTATCACGCAATATTTCCTGTATTAGCGTAAGCAAATTCTTTCCTGAATCACAATCTCTACTTTCATATCAATAAACAATAGAATATTCATAAATAAATTATTAATAGATGTTTATCAGAAGAAACGAAACTACGTATCTTGGTATTTTATTTCAATATTAAATCCCGTGAATACCCAGAGACACGTAAAATATTAGACTAAAAGAAATTAGTCCAACGTTCCGCTCATATGAACGAGACGTAGTCAAACAAACTGTTAATTATTACCTTACGATAAATATATTCATTAAACCCTCTTGTACAATTAGCTTTTCTCTCATAAGAGCTCCAAAGGGACAATGTATTCTTTCGTTTGTACGACATTAAAATTTCACGAAAAAATAATGAAGGACCATGCCAAACAAAATTGAGTCTTTTGGCATTCAAATGAGGAGCCACCGATCATAAATTATAAGGTACACTAACACCACAAAGGCAGAGTAATGAAAGTTTGATGGAAATTCCCTTTGGTGCAACTATTTTCTCACTCGCGCGCAAAGCTTTGACAGGATGCGATGTGACAGTATAGAATTTTTAAATACTAATGACCCCAAGTAGAAAATTTAAGCGATTGTACAAAGGAAATAATGAAGCAGAGTATTTTTATTTTTTTAAATATCCTATTAAATGGTACTGCTTTATTCGTAAAACCAGTTTGCTTTTATTCATTCCAAACAATTTAATATAGGTGTTCATAATGTGTAGCATAGATTCAAACACTGTAATTTCTAAAAATGTAGTATTCTCAATTATTGCCGTTCAAAATTTCAAGTATATTTCTAAATGTAGTTCTAAGTGTAAAAGTACGTTTTCTAAATGAAGACTAACTATAAAAGATACGACACTAAATAATACGCTATTGTCTCTAAATTCATATTTGATTATATGTAAACTCAAAGTTCTTTAATAAGAATACTAGGTGCTCAAATGAGTAATAGTCACAGGGTACCAAGTTTTAATGTATGAGGAGAATTAATATTTTACCAACATTTCATTGAAACATGTTCTAAAAGGAACAATAACAGTTCAAATTCCATAGAACAATTTTTATTAAGTATCAAATATATAAACACTGCTTTAAGAAATACCAATATTTTTTATTCCACTACGTTTATTATAATTTCCCTGTAACTAACCTTCAAGGAAGTTGATTCAACGGTAGAATGTAATTAGAAACTTTGAAGTCAACTTGAAGTTACTAAAACTGTTCCACACTTTCCGATCAGAAGAAAATCAATTAATACTCCTCCGCAAACTTGGGCAATTTATTGACTTTTGCAGGAAATTCCAATATCGCCCAAATGTATAAAGAGATACAGAAAACTTTTGATTCCATTTTATTTCTGCTAGAAATTGTGACTTAATGAATTGCAATGAAGGGTGATTAAGACGATGAATATAAAACTTGAACATCATTCGAATTAATTTCGTGAAGGAACTTGGAAAAAGAATGCAACGTCTTATTGAAAGCTAATGGTGATAAATTTACAAACAATAGATGGGAATGGAAAATTCGTCCCACAATTTGAAATCTAGGACTAAGTTTCTGCTGTACAGTAATAAACACTAAATAATACGCTTTTCTATATTACACTTAAAAATATTTCCTTAGTAAATGTTGATGCGTCTCACACAAAATTTTGGTATTCTGTTGATATTATAATATGTAGCTAAATATTTTTATTCTTATATTAAGGGGAAATTGCTTGAAAATTGTTTTATCCGTTCCTGAAAAAGTAGAAAAACTAGGCAAATATAACAATATACAAATAAAAGTCCACAGAATGTGGAATCATTAACCTCAATATATTTTTATTCTTATATTTTTGAATCTTATATTAATTAATTATATGAAAAATCAGTTTCTGCCATACACCCTTGACCGGAATTGATGAGATGGTCCCTTGTTTGCTTTGTGAAAGTTGGATGTTGGGTTGCCAGGGAACTTATGATACCGAACCGACATATGTCTGGAGTAGGTGAGCGAAATCCCAGCTGAAAACCTCACCTGGTTCGGCCGAGCGGGGTTTGAACCCACACTCTACCGCTCAGCGAGATCGTGGTATATTGTTATATAGCGAAGAATCTACCACTAGACCATCGCTGTCGGTTATAATCGATGTTCTCCATGTGATCAAACACAGTTGTAACTGCTTTTTTGACAATACATTTATTTATTTATTTATTTATTTATTTATTTATTTTATTTTCATTAAACTCCACGGGGTTTCGAGACTGCTTTTCTATAATCGAGAATAAACTGAGTCCGAAACGTCAACTAGTCGACGAAGCGACTGTTTGAATTCGACCCACATGTAATTAGTGGAGACTACACGTGAGGGAACTGACGTCACTAGCATCACAGCCAGCACTAGGCAGGATTCCTTTGATCAATCNCACTAGCATCACAGCCAGCACTAGGCAGGATTCCTTTGATCAATCTCCTTTCACCCTCCCCCTCCGAACATCTGAGTCGGCAGCAGCCAAAGCCACCGCGTTGAGAGAGCTGTGGTTCCACCAATGTTTGCCTCCCTTCTTCTCTGTCAATACTTATTAAGTTCACCATATCAATCTCGTTCTATTCACTCTTCGAAGAAATATAATATTTGTGGAAGAATTTCTTAAACTTCACGTGACTCCCCTACATAGGCAACCCTGCTCCCCCAAACATTTTTCATTCATTATTATAACATTATCACACTTGATTTTGTTAAAAGTAATTCGGTTAAGTTCAAATTTCATTAAGAAATCAAAGTCATTTAACCTAGCACTTTTCCTAAAATGTGTACTGTTCCTGGAGTGCAATTTTCTACTCTTCATATTTGTATCCTAAGATATTATCTAGTGGATTATGGAGAACTTTATTTATCTCCCGTAATGGAGTAACTGCAGCTCTCACATTCCACATCCTACATTCTTTGGACTTTTAGTTGTATATCGTTATATTTGCTTAGTTTTTCTACTTTTTTCAGGAACGGATAATTATCAAGCAATTTTCAGGAACGGATAATTATCAAGCAATTTTCAGGAACGGATAATTATCAAGCAATTTTCAGGAACGGATAATTATCAAGCAATTTTCAGGAACGGATAATTATCAAGCAATTTTCAGGAACGGATAATTATCAAGCAATTTTCAGGAACGGATAATTATCAAGCAATTTTCAGGAACGGATAATTATCAAGCAATTTTCAGGAACGGATAATTATCAAGCAATTTTCAGGAACGGATAATTATCAAGCAATTTTCAGGAACGGATAATTATCAAGCAATTTTCAGGAACGGATAATTATCAAGCAATTTTCAGGAACGGATAATTATCAAGCAATTTTCAGGAACGGATAATTATCAAGCAATTTCTCCACATTTTCTCGTGAAGTACGATATCCGGATGGTTTGCGCGTACGTCCGGATCCGTTATAACCGATGTATCCCACTTACTGTCACAATGTTGTTATATATGACGTCTTCAAGTTCATGCTCATAATACTTGTCACGGACTGACATGTCAAAATTCCCCAATGAAGGTACCTGGCAACCTTACGAGTATAATGCCTGAAAGAGCACTCTACTTGAGCTAGTGTATTGCATCTGGCAACTATGTGGCTTGCTAGTTCTTCTGCAATGCCACACATATGGCATTTGCTGTCCACTGCCCGATTCAAGATTTTTCGTTGATGATATCCCATATTGCTATTATTAAACTTTACGTTTCTCCTTTGAGTCGCAAGCTGTTCATCCAAGTTATAGAAACTTTCTTTCTGATGGTTTTCCCAGAACTTCTAAAATTCTGCCCATGCATCGGTTTATTTTATTTTATAAATAATTACAAAACATTATTTAATAAAATAATAATTTTATTACACCTAAAATTACTTAAACTGTTGGTAATAATAATAATTTATTAATCTGCTCGGTGGCTGATAGAGAAAAAACATAATAAAAGTATACATAACAGAATAATAAGAAGTTAAAAACAAATCTTCGCCAAAGCATCTATAAAATACACACATAAACGGTATAAAATGATTAGAAAATTAGTACACAAGAAACGAGAAACAAATGACATTTAATAAATTAATAACCTAAATGAGGTCCATTCGTGTGCATATTCACATACGTACCGTAACAAAACTAAATTTAGGGTCGGAGTGCTTTCTAAGCGAGCCTCACGTTCTGGAGCCAAATTGTAATAAAACGAAACGTGCATGGATTACAATAATAGTGTAGTGACTCTCAATCATTTACCCCAAAATCTCAGTCCCCACGGCTAATCATTTCATATCTGGATTCGAGCCTTTTTTTAACTAAAGAAAACACACTCTTGGGTTCCTTACAAGGANTGACTCACACTCATTTACCCCAAAATCTCAGTCCTCACGGCTAATCATTTCATATCTGGATTCGAGCCTTTTTTTAACTAAAGAAAACACATTCTTGGGATCCTTACAAGGAAAACGCATTATAAACAAATTAACTCATTAATTTTAATCACACGAAAAACATAACCAAAATAATGCACTTCCACATCCCCCAAAAACACACATAATTTACTAGCAATTACTACCCTCATTTATCAACACGTTATCCTCTGAATTTAACAAAAATACTTTTATCAAGAATAGAAAACAAAAAACCCTTTGCAAAAACATTACCATACAATCAAAACGAATTAGCTCTTCTACCATTACTGCCCATAGTTCTCAAATGGAATAAAGTTCAAAAGTTCAATGCTTGGACCTTCATCATTAATCATCAATTCATTTATCTTCTCGCCACTGCGCCTATCATCTACTGTTGGATGCAACCAACTTTACGTGATACCTCGTAAGCCGACAGATCGATCAGAAGTTGCGGTGAGAGGAATGCCGACTCCCAGACGGCATTATAGCAGGTCCTCTGCGGCTCAGGTTGTTGTTCTAGCAGGTGAAGTCATCACTTCCAGGAAAACCGGCCCGTTCTCCGAAATGGTTCCTCGTTGTCCCTGTACTCATTCCATAACCGAACGACCGCGGTGCTTTCGGACCGAATGAAGAGGTCATGAATCCTCTATGTCACTCAGATGGGATGTCTAACAATGTTGTTGTTACAACGCAATGTTCAGCGTTATAACATCCTCCATCTCAAAGTTCAGCAAAAAAGATTATCGAGTGATTGTCTGTCATCGAAAAATCTCCGTACAACTCTAGATAAACTCAGCATCTGAGCATCTGCTTGAATCTCGAACAAAAAAATCTATCTGATTCTAGAACAAAATACTGTAAGATTTTCGAACGAAAAATGCCGTGTCTCCTTNACCGAATGAAGAGGTCATGAATCCTCTATGTCACTCAGATGGGATGTCTAACAATGTTGTTGTTACAATGCAATGTTCAGCGTTATAACATCCTCCATCTCAAAGTTCAGCAAAAAAGATTATCGAGTGATTTTCTGTCATCGAAAAATGTCCGTACAACTCTAGATAAACTCCGTACAACGAAAAATGCTCTAAGCAGCTCTAACGAAAGTGGTATAAGATTCTCGAACGAAAAATGTATGATCTCAATTTTGATTTTTCTATTCCTTAAATGGCTTTTCTCCCACTACGTCGCCTACCACCTCCACCCATAATCTGAAATTTTGAACAGTCACATGACTAACTCTTCCAATGAAGTCGAAATCCCCTCTTCACGACGTCACTTGTCAGTGGCCAAACTTGACTTGATTCCGTATGCGCAGGGCCAACCCATGAGCTGCATTTTCAAAGCTTCTGGTTCTCAACGGAGTTTCACTCAACCGTCATCTTTGAGCGGTTTGCACGAGGCGGTTTTCAACCTCAAAGACGTAAGGTTTGTTTACGTCGTACGACCCTTTAAAAATTTCCATCCTGGAACATCTCGTGGCAAATACCCAACACTGGTCGCTGCGCCTCCCTTACACTCCTACACTCTTGTATTTCTTTAAAGTCATAAACCTTTTGTAATTTTGGGTCACACCACGTCTCGACTCGCACTGACGCAACCTTCTTTCCCTTCTAAAGATACTCGAATTTCCGTTGCTGTCTTCCTACGAACTGTGTGTTATTTTCCACAAGACAAAATCTGTTTCAACGGCTTTTACTTGAATTTGTTATTGTAATGAGAAAACTCCTTCCAAACGGTCGAGAACCTTCTTTTTCTTCCTTTGTCGTCACCGCCCATGGTTGCGGCAACCGTTCGCTTGAAATACATTTTTGAACCGAAAATAATCCATTAACTTTGAATCCATTGACTAACTAATAATCCATCAATAATTTATTGAAGATTAATCAAATCTTACAGTACACAAACACATTTTTGCTTAATAACAGATTCAGACACACACTCATACGTACAAGCTTGATTCAATATAAACACATATCATTGCTCCTCCTATACCCTTAACGTAAAAATAGTTGCTATAATATAATTAAAAGAAATTAATAACTACGAGTACAAAAAATAAAACCAAAATAGGATTGCTGTGAACAATCACGTGCACTCCACATCATTACACTACTATTCACTCTGAACATTTTCCAAACCCTTAGACTCCATTCCCCTCACTACACTGCAGTTCACATACGCACCTATTTCGAAGATGCAAGAAGACGGTTACGGAAACCTTTTACTCTTTTTGATATATTCGTGCCATTATACGTGAGTTATTCCAGTCTACAATGTTTCTATTCACAAAGGAGTGTTTACCGATATCCGTTTTCTGTTTCCTACATTTTATTTTACGTCGCCGGGACTAATGAAGTTCGGTTGGTGGAGCCTGGCGTTCACTGATTTCCATGCACTCTCTCCTAGGTAGGTTTTAAAGAAAGCACAAAGACGCGCGAACATCCATCGATTGGAAAGTGTACCCCACTCTAAATTAATATTACGTGTGTTATCCTAACAAATTTTGCGACATTTCATTGTATTCGATCATTAGAATTCATTGATCTGACTCTCCCTTTACGGTTCCCAGCAAGCGACACCAGTTCGGACTAATAAAGTGAATGCCAAGCTTTCAGATTTCGAGATCTCTTTTCTAAGTACGCGTCTCCATGATTTCTGTGTTCTGTAAGTTCTGTTCTGTCCAATTTTTGTTACAAGAAATTATACTACCTAAGTATTTACAACTTGAAACTTCAGGAATTATCTGATTATTTATGTTTAGTTCAGAGCAGGATTTATTTTTGATCTAGAAAATCATAAAGATCTACTTCTTAGAGGGTTTATTTTCTTTTTATTCGTCTCAGCCCATTTCCACAATTCGTTTAGAACGCACTGTAACACATAACGGTCTCTATCTTCTTTAGTATTCTGATATATAATACAGTCATCTGCAAATAAGCGCATTACCGAATTGATATTCTCTGCCATGACGTTAATATATGCAAGAAAAAGTAGTGGACCTGAAACGCTTCCCTGAGGTACTCCCGATGTCACCACGATTTCTTTACAGAAGCACCCATTTATTCTAACTTGTTGTGAACGATCCGGAAGATATTCACTGATCTATTTATCAACACGCGAATCAATTTATTATTTTAGGATTTATGCAAGAAGTCGATCATGTGGCACTAAATCAAACGCTTTTAATAAATCAATAACTATTTCATGAGTTCTCCTTCCCTCGTCAAGCTATTCAGCTAAATTCTGGCAAACGGAAATAAGTTGACATTCATGTAAAACAGTGTTGTGCAGTACGTAGAAAATTATTTTTTCCCCAAGTATTCTTTAAATAATCTGCAATGATGTGTTCCATCTGTTTACATACTACGGAGGTTATGCTAATAGGTCGATAATTAATAACTAATGAGCGATCACATCCTCTGTGATTTGGTACCACGAAAGCCTTTTTCCAGTCGCATGCTAATGATGAATTATTCAATGTAATATCAAAAAGTCTGACTGGGTACGGAATCATGGCTTCCCCAGCGATTTTAAATCAATCTCCTGGACTTTTATCGTGACCAATTGATTTATTTTATTCTCAATATTGGAAATTCGATGTCGCAGTATCCTAGTATTTAGAACAAAAGTATTTACTCGGTAATTATTTGTCAAGTTTAAACTATCGTTATTAGAGGAATTGCCAAAAACCGACGAGTAATATAAATTACAATTATTGGCCTTATCATGAATTTCTATGTAGAATACACCATTGTTTTTTATTGCTGATGTACTTTCTTTATTCCCTTACCGTCCTTTCAGGTACTTGTAAAATTGCGACTAACAGTTGTCTTTATTTTGGAAAATTTTCTGTAAAAATATTCTTGAGCATTTTTCATCGCTATTAATAACTGTTTAAAGAGAAGTTTGTGATTATTTTGGTAATCATTCCCTTTCTTTCTATTATTATACGCTTGTCTTACTTTGGCTTTCAAACGTCTAACGTAATAATTATAGGTCTGGGTGAAAATGGTGTACAACTGTGGAAGGTGAACGGGTGGTGTAGTGGTTAACACCCCTACGATCAATGAAGAAGATCCAATTACCGGATCGTCGTCATTTTCATCTGACCGAAAGTTATCACATATCTTCTCCGCGTGTAGTGTTCACGGAAGAAATATATGCGTAACTATAATAGTATTCGGGGTCAGGAGTATTTTAATTTTTAGTGGGGAACAAATTTTTCAATGCTCTTAAATATTACATTCTGAAAGTTAATCAAATATTTTCCTCGGAGCTTCCCGTACCGGTCCATCTCGCGTAATTTTGACGTAACCAAAATTGGAAATCTGGCACATTTGTTTTATTATATTGATAAACTAGCAGAGAACCCAAGGCTTTGCTAGCGTGAATTTTGTAACATGTTTGTAAATTTTTTATTTATCAAATTGATATCCAGTGAATAAGTTATCCATTGATGGTGGAGGTTTAATAGTATTGATTATTTATAGTATTAATATNTCGCCATGTTCATCTGACCGAAAGTTATCACATATCTTCTCCACGTGTAGTGTTCACGGAAGAAATATAAGCGTAACTATAATAGTATTCGGGGTCAGGAGTATTTTAATTTTTAGTGGGGAACAAATTTTTCAATGCTCTTAAATATTACATTCTTAAAGTTAATCAAATATTTTCCTCGGAGCTTCCCGTACCGGCCCATCTCGCGTAATTTTGACGTAACCAAAATTGGAAATCTGGCACATTTGTTTTATTATTAAATTGATAAACTAGCAGAGANATTTCCACTGATGTAACTGATAAAATGTTTTTTGAAAACTCTAATTTCCCATTTCATCCTCTTACCTGCGAATTTTCGTAAAATCCTTTCTTACTTAATATTTTCGATACTTTTTCGTGTCACGATCTTTTCAACCCTCACCTTATGAGATGTCGTGCATAATGTAGGAATATAATGTCATTAGAAATACAATTATTCATCTCAGATGTGCTCCGAACTTATCTGCCTTACTCGTGCGCTCCTCCGAACAAGCTCAAATTACGATCAGCAAGTCGATCGCTCACACTCCTAGCTCCTACCAACTTCTACGAGTATTTGAATGTTATAAATGCTGTGATATGAAGCATTTACTATTATCCTTATACTCGTGATAAATAAAATGTTGAACGCCACAAACCTGAATGGTTATTTTTACACTTACAGGCTTAAAATAAATTAATGAAAGAGATCAACAGTCTTTTGGAACAAAAACAACAATTTATTACACAAACACAAATACCATATTGGCAACACAACCCTTACATTGACCAATAATTACCACTTTGCAAATTAGATATCTTATTCTTTACGAACATCCTCGACTCTAGTTACAGTATCTTCTCGTACTACAATCCTTTATAATACCTTTACGTCTTGATGTTGAAGCGTTGACCTCACTCCAGGATGTTCGGACTTCTTCGGAAACCGTTCATACTAGTGATGCCTCGATACAACTGACCCTCAGTAATTATAAAGAATGATGAAACAAAGTTTTCTTCATATCATATTACTCCAAACATATGACTTTCTAACAATTCATAGTCTCTATTCGAAAGAAAGTTCAGTATACAACGAGTTGTTCTTGCAACTACTTTCCCAATAGAATCACATACTATCGTATTGAGAAGTTAATATCTCGCGTTCTCCTAACATACTGAGAACAACAACTTCTCAACCTGCGTTCTTCTAGAAGTGTCTCCCCTTCTCGTGACTCTGACTGACTGCGTGAGAATTTATCCACTTGTTTCTTTCGTGAGGTAAGCTTTTTAAACAGTGGGGGGTAGGGTTCACTTTACGTAGCCATACGCTCTGACCACCAGAGCGGAATAAATTTCCATTGGCTGGCGACGTCACCCGCGCGTATTTGAAGCCAAATATCTGAGATGTCTCACAAAACAAACAAAAACCATGGACTCTGTTTACGGTCTGTTTACGTTATTTTTACGTCTCACCCTTCCCACCACAGCTCTAAGGACATCGTGCCACTATGTGATCTCATCTTAAACAACGGTTTGGTATAATTAGTATCAAATTTTATATATCAAAATAGTTTTCAATTCTTTTTATCCATAAACCCATTTCCATCCCGTCCCGTAAGGGGCGCTAGTAGTGTATTTGTTTNCGCTCTTTTCAACCCTCATCTTAAGAGATGTCGTGCATAATGATGTCGTGCATTTCCATCCCGTCCCGTAAGGGGCGCTAGTATTGTATTTGTTTCATAAGGGATGAGTTCAGACTCACACGATATCGGGATTTCACTATCATCTCAGCAACGCCGAAAATTATGGACTCGTCACTGGCATATCATGTTCGATATATTTTCATGGCATACCATTTTTTTAAGGATACTTATACAGGCTGATTGTAAACTTTGACGTCTTCGAAAATGTTCCTACTAATTTCAGCAGCCACGAAAACTACGATCTCAACACTAATATCCATCATTTTTGATTATTTTTACGTTTCATTCCTTCTCGCCCCAACACAAAAAGTGTATATTCCTTATAAGTGGTGAACGTGAACTTATATGTCAATGAGGGTGGCACTTCACTTCAGCGGTTCCAAAAATATTTATTTAACAATAAGATTGGTAGCATTTTATTAAGTTTACCTTTCTTCATTCCCACTCTTACCCCAGGGATGCCAGGGGTATATTATCTGCATGTGGACTGATTGTTAACTTAGCACCGGGGTCGCTCTTATCATCTCAGAGGTACCGAAAAGTATGGTTTTGAATCTAATATCGGATATTTTCATTATTTTTGCATGGCATCCCCTTCTCATCCCTTCCTGGGTTCAAGGGATATCTTACCCCACAGTGCTTGTTTTCATATATAGTCATCTGTGTATCGAGTTTGGTTAAAATTGCTCCACACACTTTCGAGTTATGGTGGGATACTTCCATAAAACGTTTCAACCCCATTTCACCCTGTTAGAGGTGGATTTTCATTTTACTATAAAAACACACTCGTATTCAAATGCAACATTGTGTCAAAATGTCAAATCAATCGACTGACTACTTATCGAGTTTTGCAAACACAAACATATGCAGGCTGTATTTTTATATATAAGATTATATTTTCCTGTGATCTAGAAAGAGAAGTAGCCCAGTGTACTTCTAAGATAACCGCGCGATGGTCACTTATACCGTCAACAGTGTCGCAAGAAATGAACTTATCCTCAGTTTGAACGAGGACGGCGTCGAGAATTGCCAATATCGAGAATAGCGTCCCCTTTGGTCGGTTGTTTCACTACCTGACAGTAGCCACAATCCCAAACAAAATTGTTTACTAATGATTGCGCATTGCTAATCCTATCTTTGAGTACTTCTATTTTCCTGTTCTGGATACGTTGCTTACTTCCATCACTCATGGCATCTCAGTTCGCATACTATACTTCCACCATTGTTGCCTCGTTTTGGATAGAATATTTGTTCTTACTGATGCCATTAACTTTGACTAGCTTCGTTAATTTATCGTTTGCTTGATAGGTGTATTGAGAATCAAATGCAGGTTCAAGTTCTATTAACACTCGACCTTCACTTGTTTTTATGTATATTCTCATTCATTTTCTTTGTTGAAACTATGTGCTAGCTACCCTTGTCTGTTTAGCATACACAATACAAAGTTCCATAGTTTCATTTAATCTCTCTTTGTCTTTTGTATCCCATCTGCGAATCTTAGCCGTCGTTGAAACGTTGTCCGTCCCCACCTGCATGGTGGCGTGCGCTTATCTATCTTTCTAACGTATATTTTTCTTTTTTTATATCATAAATCCTTATTTGCAATTTGTTCTTACAAATTGCACAAGGAGTAAAAATAAAAAGTAAAAATACATAAGTATAAAGTAGACACTCGTCAGTGTTACTTCAAATGAACATTGAGAAATAAAAATTAACATTGTCAATGAAAATATGTAATTAAAATTTAGTCATTAAATCCAAAGGATGGTGGCGTTTCAGGCGTCTTCTCTGGTCACTATTGTGAAGCAGATTCATGGTGAGATGATTGGGGTGTATGTTAAGTCTGTTTAAATAATTAGAGCTGTATCTTGCAATTTCTTGCTTCACTGTTCGATTGCGCAAGTCCTGGTGGAGAGCTGGTGATGCACCATGGTGCGCAAGTCCTGGTGGTGGAGTGCATTTGTGATGTACCATGGGGCGTCGGCGAAAATGCGTAGAGTTTTCGACTGGATTCTTCGTAGTATTTCAATGTTAGAGGTGGAGGCACTTCCCCACAGTTATATTCCATAGGACCATATTGGTTTAAGTATTGCTTTGTACATCAGTAACTTGTTATGGAGTGATAGTGCTGATTTTCGAACTAGTAACCAGTACATAGTTTTTGAATTTTACATCTAATTGTTTTCGTTTTTTCTTAATGTGTTCTATTCAGTTGAATCGTTTGTCTAGAGCCATTCCTAGGTACTTAAGTGTTTCACTCTGAGGAATTGGTTTATTGGCGAGTACGATTTCCGGGTATGTTTCTCTATTGAGTGTGAATGTGGTTTGAACATATTGAAGTATCATTATTTGATTTACAAATTCCTCTACAGTTCGTGCTTTTTCTGTGTGGAACTTAGATCTTGTTTATGATCCGTATTAAGTATGTCTATGCGACTGTATTACCTTGCTGCCTCCTGTGCATACAGTTTTGCAATCCTTCGTTTCGTTTTCCTTTCCACAACAACATTGCTGCTCCTTGGTTTTCTTTACCCTCTGCAAGTAATCTTTAAAATTCCCATACAAAGTTATGAATTGCAGTACATTTTTCGCGGGATTAAACCACATTTTGTTCTTCACCGCATTTCGTACGTGAGGTATTTGGTCATATGTTGTTCGTCCATTCTCACTAATTTGCCACCGGATCTGCCAACCTGACATTAGTGCTTTAGTTAATTCACTCCTTGCTGTCCTATCTGTTCGACTATACTCCTTGTTATTAATTTGAATTTTCACTTCTCTGCGCAATTTTTTTTTTATACTTCAATTTATGTACGTAAAGGTCAATTGGGAGTTGTGCAGACAAAATTTGTTACATTTATCTGCACATGGGATGATTGTAGTGACAGTGAAAAATGAAGATGGGATGAGGTGGAATATGAAATGGTGATTGCCAACAAGGAAAAACAATTTAATAAAACACGCTATGAATGTGAAAAATAATGATATAATACTGATTCTCCAAGATCGGTCGTGATGAGATGAGATGATCCTGGAAAGTCAGCCAAGATGATGGTGAAGGTAGAGTTTGTCTGTAGATTCGAAATCCAAAGGATTGAAGCAAGATGAGATGTTCACGTGGACGAAAGTGGTTCCAGCAGCGTAGTGATGCAGGGTTGAAACCGGGAATTGTCGGCTAGCATGCCGATCCACGATGATAGTGATGTGAAGCGAAGTGTTTCCTCTGATAAGGTTGGAGAGCGAAGAAGGGCTGAATGAAAGGGATCTCTTTGCCCTTTTTTAAGCTCTCGCCTTTGTAAGCGCGGTTGCGTGTTCGATCGATGCAGTCGTTTGTTTGACATCACGACTCGACAATCAATCGATTGTTTATCGGTGTCGTGAGGACTGCGTGATATTAATGAAATTCCTATACTCGTCCAGATTAAATATTGCAGCCTCGTAATTTGCAAATATAATCAACAAAGGAACTTGTAATTAATAAATCTGATTATATTGTATCCAATGATTTTCTCTATTTTTTTTAACTCCAAGCCGTGAAATTTCAATACACCTACGGTGTCAGGGGGAAATTTTCCAAAGAAAGCCAACAATTCAGATGAGTCACTGTACTTGTCCAAAGTGTGTTAATTTCAGAGATGACTCACTTGGCATAATCATATGATATGATGAAAATGTCTGTACAGTAGCAGTCCTAGTATGACATTCAATGCATCTGTGGAGACTGTTTTGTATACTCCCGAAAAGTGAATTGGCTCTCAGTTTGCTTTAATTTACGTTCGAATCATTGTTTAACTAATTTGTACCCACACGCTATTATTGGTCTCAATACTTCTTTGTACAAAATCATGGCTTTCCGTGAGATATCAAATAAGATTATCCCAACCCTCATCATACTAAATAATATTTTTTGCACTCTATTTATCAAATACGCTAAATGTTGATGAAATGTTAGTTTGTCATCTATCACTAACCTCAAATAACGAATGGTAGGGACTATCAGTATCTTCTTCCCTTTAATATTGACTCGAATATCACGTTTCATCTTCTACACATTACCAAACCACATTATTTTCGTAATATATTTCCGATAATGTTAACTGATTTTGTGCACATTGCGCTATGTGGTAGTCTATCGTCTCCTGTGTTTCTGGCTGTAATTGCTCACTTGATCGTCAATATACTAATAACACGAGATCATCAGCATACACTACAGTACAGATTCCTCGTTCTTCTAGTACCCATTATATGGGATCCAAAGTAACATTCCACAAACCTGGGCCGCTAAGTAAGCCCTGAGGATACCCTAGTAACTTTTGGTAAGTATTTCTCGTGTCCTATATCTAGGGAGATGTTTCTATCTGAAAAAATATGATTTTATCATATTTATTGTATATTTTGGCACCTGTTTGTTCTGCAACGTTCTCATAACTTCTCCTGCAGTGCATGGTCAAAGAATGGCCCTCTATGTCATCGAAAATACATGCACATGTACAGTCTATGAACGTCTGCCTTTGCGTGGTGAATACCTACCATTACAATGGTAAAATTTATTTCTGTCCATCTGAAAGATATCAGTCATCAGTCCATCTACAATTACAAATCTATAAGTTATCATAAGCACTGCGAAACCATTAATAGCTGTTATCTCGATCTTCAAGTTCAGATCGCATCTCCAAATGAGTTTAGTACGGCGATAATACTCTCTGGCAATTGGGTTTTTCATCTCGGAGTGCTCAATTCCTTCATTTTCTTCAATGCCAAGATATTTGTACGTTCCTCCCAAATCCATATTCCTAATAATGGATGGATCATTTAGCCTTATTGTCTGACTCTAGGAGTGAGAGACGCCATCTAACGCTTTCTTATTGTCAATCCACACCATGCAAAGTTTTTTGCGTAGCTTTTTAGATATGCGCGCTCCTATTTTACTGACCAACAATTTATCTTTGCAGCTTCTGGATTCTCTTCTGCATCTCTTTTGTTCATCCTGGAGTATTTTATGTTTTATTAGATAATTATACGTATTATTGGTAAGTGTAACAGTAATTATCTTCAATATTGTGGGCAAGCACGCGACAGGTTGTTAGTGCTGGTACACTTCTTACTTTTGGGAGCACGAATATTTCACCGGCTTAGTCATTGCGGCGAGGATTTGTAATTGCACAATATATTTTGTCAGTACATAATGCAAAGAGGTTAATTGTTTTATGTGGATGC
>NNCF01126018.1:2125433-2136936 GCA_002313205.1 Laupala kohalensis | reverse complement strand
TTCTCTAGGCTTTGTCTAGGGGCGTGTTTATTGTAACAATAAATCGTGAATTTAGTGTTTTTTCAACTCTTATGATTTTTAAACACTATACTCAGAATAATCTATAGTTCGATAATAACTTTTACATGTAAATTTACAAACATATTTGCGTTAAATTACAAACATATTGACATTATAATTGTATTATAACTCGCAGCTGACTTTTTATCTCATCTAGGAACTTTTGCTGAAATTTTGAATCCGCCTCTGCCTAAGGGCCCTTGATCGGAATTGGTAGGATGGTCCCTTGCTTGCTTCCGGAGTAAAAATTAGTTTATTGTCCTCCACGTGGTCATACGCAGTTTGTACTGCTTTTTTGACAATAAAATTTATTATATTAATGGATTATACAGGATATTTCGTCAAAAAGATAGTCCGAAAACATTGATAATTCTGGGTTTGGATTCATCATTGAGTTGCATGCTCCAGAGTCAATAAGGGTTTTTAATTCAAATAATGTTATGAAGGGGAGCTGTGGGGCATTATATATGTTGTTCAAGTCTTGGATGTTGATAGTGTGACCTCGCGAAAATCCTGAGGTTTATTTTCGAAAGAGTCTATATTTTCAATTTCAGAGATATAATAATCCTGATTTGAAAAATCATGAAGTTGTTCAGAAAATGTTTCATAATGGGGATTTTCAAAGTAATACTCATCATATTCAGGTTCATAACGATACCGGTCGTCAGTTTCAGTGTGATAATTAATTCCGTGACGTGTAGTAGATACACCTGACCTGGGAGTCGATTGGTTTCTGTGTGTTTGATTTTGAGGGTTATACAATCTTCCTATATGTTGTGGGTGTGGATAAGGTTTTCTTTGATCAGTTGGTGCTCGGGATTGAAAAAGTCTTAGGAGAGGAGAACGATAAACATTTTGTGAGGGCCGATTTTGTGTGTCGCTTTGTTCTATTTGATTCAGGTCTGTTCAGTGGTTGTTGATATCGTGGTATGATATGAGGGTTATTTGGTCTGAAACTAAATGATGGAAAGTTGTTTCTCGGACTAAAAACTGGTAATCTATTTTGTTTACTGTCTTGATTGAGTGTTCTTTCACTACGTAGCGAGTCCATATAATTTTCATAGCCTCTCTCATTGTCGAAATCACGACAAGATCTTAGGGTTGCAGTGATGTCTGTGAGTTGCGCATAACTAAGGTATTCTCGATAAGATGGTAAAATGCCGGCGCGGAAGGCGCTTAAAACCTTTGCGTCTGCTTCTATCATCTTCATTTCTAAAATGGGTGCCTGATAATTTAATTTTATCGTACCTTTTTACTTCATCAGTAAGGTATTTAATCTATCATAATAATTTTGAAAGCTTTCGTTGCGTTTTTGACAACAATTTGAGATTTCACGAAATAATATTTGCTGATCTCGAGCATCGCCGTATTTCCTTATTAATTGTTGTCTCAGAATGTCAAAATTTGAATGAGATTCAATATCTAATACAGATATAAGTCTTGTTTATTCTGAAAAGTGAAAGTGAAGTCTTTGTCTCTGCTGGCGGTGCGGTCGGAGTTGCGACACTGGATAGCGGATATAACACTCGTCTCAAGTCAAAATTATTTGAGGAAATTTCCGGAACATGATGCTCAAATATAATGACGTCAACTGTAAGTTAATACCCCGGGATTTTCAGGACACACGTCAAATTAATGTATCAACATAATATATTAAGTGTAGAAAAAAGACATTGAATGTTGCCCTGTATTAGTTTCAGTAAGTGGAATCTTTATACGCGAATACGCCTCATGAGGCTTTAGCTGTGGGTTCATTCCTCTCATTTCAATATATTCCCAAATACCCTCAATATGGGCCCTTAAACGACAACAGTTTTATTTCTTATCACTGTGGAAGGAGGTACCGGTGGACCCGACTGAATGGAGTGGCCAGCCTCTAAGAATTAAGCGAAAAAAAAAAAGGAAATAATATTAATAAGGTGAAAAGAAAATTACATTACATCTATGTACGAAAAAAATATAATTTGAGGACATTTTGTTTTAATTCCAGGAAGTATGACTCTGTGGTCCCATACTAAGATATGCTAGTCACAAGGGGATGGGAATTAGAAAATATACTAATGGAAAATTTGAAAACTAACCCGATCGAATATTCGTCATAATTTCATTACTTTGAAATTTAACTGTAATCAGAGGTCCTGGAGATTAGTGATTCAGCCAATCTTTAATGAGTTTCATTACAATTTCGCAGTTACTGAAAATGCATGCATTAGTAAATTGTAAAGTGTTGCGTTAGTAAACTCAGAAACGATTGTCCTAACCTAATACATGATGCGCTAATTCCTCACTAACGATGCTCATGATGTTTATCGAAAAGGATAGAAGGAGGCGAATTTGATGAAATCTACGATAAAAACTTGCGTCCGTTTATGTTTTATTGTACAAGTTGCATCAGTTGGAAAAATTCGCATTTCATGGTATTATCAATGATGTAGTTGGGCTAATTTATTTCATCATATGCAACACGTGAATTGTCAATGCAGCCCAATTGCACTGCATAACTGAATCAGAAGTGGTGGTAAGCGAACCAGCAATCTTATACCTGCCAGTCCGCTACCTAACCGATGACGCTAATGTTACAGCACAATATTAATGAAAATTTAGGGCACCTTTTACAAATAAGACTGCACTTAGTTGCACATTAATTCTACAATTTAATCTAAACTTTTCTCGTTTAGTCAAAAACTGAAATGAAACTCGGAATTACGTATCTTCAATGTATGACGGAAAATAAAGATGAAAATAGTTTTGTAACCGACAGAACTATCTAGTAGTGACTTTGTCAACTAAAGCGACCAGAGCTCTCGAACAGTGAAGTGAAGAACTATTGCCCTAGCAATTGAGTTGAAAATTCGCCAAAGATAGTGTTACAAACTCGTACTTCCAATAATTCGTCAAATTAGAGAGATTAGTTCGTCAGATTAATCTTTATATGTACAAATTCAGCCTGCGTATGTTAGTGCTCGCAAATCTCGAAAAGTAGTCGGTCGATTGCCTTGAAATTTTGACACTACGTTGCGAGTTCTTATACACATAATAAAGACGTCTGGGACAGGATGTGCTTTTCTTTTTTAAAATATATTACCGTAATACCATTCATTAACTGACTAATCATGAAATACAAAGCCTACAAACTTGAAATTTGTTAGGTTCCTTTCAGGGTGTAGGTATCCGATAAGAAAGGATTTTGCGAAAATCCACTCCTAACGGGTCAAATGGGGGTTGAGATGTTTATTTATGTATCCCACCATAACTCTAAGAGTGCCTGGAGAAATTTCGACCAAACTTGATGCACAGATGACTGACAATATGAAAACAAGCACTGTGGGGGCGACACCTCTTGCACCCCTAGGGATGAGCTGAGAGGGAGATAACATGTCAAAAAATGAAAAAATCCGATAGTAGATTCGAAACCAAACTTTTCGGTTCCGTTAAGATGGATAAGAGCGTTCCCGGTGCTTTGTAAGTCCACATTGCAGATAATATACCCCCACCATCCCTGAGGGTATGGGTGGGAATGAAGGACAGGTAAACATAAAAAAACGACCGATTAGTGTTGAATAAATCATTTTTGGGACCGCTGATGTGAAGTGACACTCTCATTGCCAGATAAGTACACGATCACCCCCCATAAGGAATAAATGCCCTTTGTGTTGGTGGAGAGGAGTGAAATAGAAATATAATCGAATGACCGAGACTAGTGTTGAGATCATGTTTTCCCGGTGTCTGAAATAAATAGTGACACACTCGAAGATGTCAAAGTTCACAGTCAGCCCGTATAAACTCCAGCATCCCTGGGGAAGGAGATGCCAGGAAAAAAATATCGAACTTGACCTATCAGTGACGAGTCCATAATTTGCGGCGTCGGTGAGTAAACAGTGAAATCCCGAAGTCTGAACTCAGCCCTCATGAAACGCACCCCTTGGGTGGGTGGAAATGGGTTTATGTTTTTTTTTTGTGTGGGGCTTTAGGGCTCGTCAACAGCGAGGTCATTAGAGCCCTTAAAACTTGTACAGGTAGGGAAAATGCAGTTACGCACTAGGGAGAGCCAACATGACTCTCCCCGCGTGTGGGACTCGCCGAAAGACTCAGCCATACCCACTAAAAACCCTCCTGCATTACAACTCAAAACACAAATTCCATCATATCTAAAAAATTGGATAACAAAAATTGAAAACTTATTTTGAAATATAAAAATATGAAAATTGCATCGAATCCATAGGGTTTATGAGATTTTTAAACTGCTAATGCCTATAAGTTTACGTTAAGATCACATAGTGACACGATATCCTTTAGAGCTGGAGTAGGAACGGAGACGTAAAAATAACGTAAAGACACATATTAGGGTCAAGTCCATGGTTTTTGTGTATTCTGAAATGAAAAATCGTATTTCCAATGACATTATGCACGATACCTCTAAAGGTCAGGACTGGGAAGAGCGTGTCACGAAAAATTATCGAAGATGTCAGGTAAGAAATGATTTTACGAAAATTCGCCCCTAAGGGAGTGAAATGGGAAATTAGTGTTTTCTAAAACCTTTTTCTCAATTACATCAGTGAATACAGTGGATTGATACACAGTAATACTATCAAACCTCCACCATTAATGGACAACATTTTCACTGGATATCAATGTGAGAAAAAATAATGTTAGACTTATAACAAAATTCACGTGAGCAAAGCTGTAGGTACTCTGCTAATTATTCAATAAAACAATGTCATAATTGTCAGCCTATTTTTTTTCTTTCTGGTTTAACTCAGTTTTTTGTCATGTAAAACTTGTTATTCACCTAATGAGGACTGTGCCAACAGTTGAAACGTTGTGTTTAAAACTGTGTTAAACTAAAGAAAATTTGAAAATTATGAATTTTTTTATTGAATTTGTCAAATCACAACCCTCACATTTTAACAACCTTGATCCTGAGAACCCCTTGACAAATTTTCCTAAAGCAGTAACTTCAAAATTTTACTGAAGTTAAAAGGAATACAGTAGATAAAGTTGTAAACACGGTTATAAACATTTTATGTGGTTTTGCTTTGGGTAGAGGCTGATTTATGTACAGATCTACCAGGTTCAGGCCAATGGTCGAATATGTCATATATACAATTATAATTATCAATATCGATTTAGCATTATTCGTTTTGAGAAAAGTAAATCGATAACAGCACCTACTTCTTTCTGCCCTTCTTTTACTGTGCCGCCCTGCTTTCAATACTACTGAAACATCACCAATAGCACATTGTGCTCTAAAAAAGGATAGGAGCACATGATGCTTACTAAGAATATGTACATGTCAACGAATACAAGCATAATGGTTATAGAACCAAAAATTAAGTTAATTAAGTTAAAATTAATTTCTTAATAAATATCAGTGAAGTAAACCCAGTGGCAAATTTTTAAGAAACTTGGTTTAAGAACATGCTTTTTAAAAAGAAATAAAAATATAAAACTAATTTAGAAATCTTTCCAAGTACACCAACAATATACAGTCCTCAGAAACAGAACATTTGTCATTACAGTAAGAAAGCAACACATGATTAACAAAACATAGAAGTAGAACATAGTGACACTGGCGGTTCCAGCAAGTGATATTGACACTTTGTCATCCCCCCCCCCACACACACACACACCGGAAAGTTTCATCTTCCAAGGAATCATCTGTTTTATTGATAGTGGAAACAAAATACATTTATGTGTGATATGAGTGAAATAAAGTATGATGGCATAGCATGTAATTAGTACAACAAAGGACTCCCACCTTGTCATATTTTCCTCTTGAAGATGATTTATAGGAATAACTCTAAACCAAATTTTAACTAAAATATCAATACTTCAACAGATATTTTTCAGAAGGGATAGAAGATAGAAACTTTAAAATAAGAAAAGGTAATGCTTCTTATAATAATGAAAATGCAGGATTTAACTAAAAAAAGTCATGGAGTCTTCACAATCTTTTATTTGTATATGACAAGAATGTACAACTTTGGATGAGTATATTTAAAGTACATCTGTTTTAAATAGCACCAGTATCATCCAATTCATGATCTATCAGAAGTCACTATGACATTAAACTGTATAGTACTGGAAAATAGTAAATGTACAAGAGGTGTCTTTCATGTATGGACAGTCAAAATACTGTTCCATTATGGAGATGCAGCCAACCACTTTAAGACGACCTAATCCAAACTTCACATCAAGGTAAAACATATTACAAACAGCATGTGTAACAGATCTGCTCTGCAACAAAAGCTATACACATAATACAAAATTAATCAACAGCCTAATCTTTTAAAAAAATTACAATCACCCAAAGCCTGTAGCAAATTTGCTTATGACCTATGTCCTGGTCACAGCAATAACAACGCATTTTAATACTGCATATTATTTTTGAGGTCCTCCTTTACCTTGTGACTGCTGATTACAGCAAATTACAGCCACTCTTTAGAGTCTGATACTGTATCTTACTTCTTTCTATTAATGATTGTTCAATTCCATTTTTAAATGGGATGTATAAACATTCTAAAACCTTAGACAACTTCCAACATTTCATCTTGGGTTAGGCAAAGAAAATAAATAAATCCAATACGCAGTCAACAGTAAATTCTGGAACTCCATGCAACAGTCTTTTGTACCAAATGCCAAATATACCAATCATTCCCAGTGGCCACTGTGTGGCTCCTAATTGAGTTTTGGTATTTGGAGGCTTCATGACTGGTGATATGACCATCCGAGGAGATTTGTAACCACGTAACTGACAAAAACACACTTTAGTGCTCACATTCCTTCACCATAGTCTCGATCCCCAACATTGATCCGGTCCTGAGCAGCAGTAACGTTAAAGCCAAGGATCCGGTTGTCCACTTTGAACATTTTACTCTTCTTTGCTTTCTTCCCTTTTCCCTAAGAAAAAGAATGGAGATTAATATTTATTACACATTTTAATTGTTAGATCCCACATTTCTTAAACTTAGCAGGACTAGTTTTTCCAGAACAATAAATTACACATTAGTAGAACTGCTCTGTTGCACTTTTCCACAAAAAATGAGTAAATAGAGGGAAAAATTAATTTAATGATCGACTGTATTAACAATATAAGGTGTACACTGCAGTGCTGTGTCAATATCTTATGTACTTTGTCTACAGAAGGTGTCTTGTGATAAATTAATTATGGGTGAAGGGCATTACTGAATCTTCTTTATCGTCTTGCTACCCATTCCACGTTGTAACTTGGACTTCTCAATGGCAGCTTGAACTAGTTACCATGAAAAAATAATAATAATAAAAAAAAAAAAATTTGCTTATTGTGAAATAATATTGAGCAAATGATAACACTTTTAGTCATAGTAAGAAAAAAACATTCCAGTGAAGATATTGAAGTTACGAAGAATGAAACTGAACAACTATGATGAGTTTCACAAGCAACCAAAGATGGGAAAAGTTGTAAAAAAAATTAACACATTAGTCCAAATATAGAGCAATATCCTTCCGCCCCAACCAGCCACAATATGTATTTTTTGTTTTCATAATTCCTAAACATTTGCCCATTATTCATTTGCTGATGGAAACAAAAATATATTGACCATGTTGAAAACAAGCTTTGAGTAAAAAGTGCTTGCACTGTTCATCAGTTAGGAGAAAAGTAATAATTTTAAAGGATAAAATGAGCACTTTCTCTTTCAGAATTTTTCTTTAAAATACTTTGCATTGCACTATATTTGGGGAGATATTATATTCAGTCCAATATGGTAAATTCATTTACTGGTCTTCTGCTACTTAAAATATTAATTTAATGATTCGTGATCATTAAAGCAGAGGTTTCTTAAAGTTAACTATATAATAATATTTTGAATGCTCATCCCTACATATAAATATAAATACATAACACAGAAGTGTGTCTGTCTGTCTGCTATCACTACTAAACCACAGAACTGATTGTAAAGAAATTTGGCAAGGAGATAGTTTAGATGTTGGGGACGAACCCAGGCTAACCATAATTTTTAAAATGAGTGGTAAGAAAGATAAGATTGGTTTTTGACAATTAATGTTGATAAGATCAGAATAAAGAGGGTTATAATCACTTATGCCTCCCAAATGGTTAGAGATAAGTGACAACATGAATGGCAATATTGTTTGCCTCAAAGAATTGAACAAAAAATGTCTATCTACAAAAATTGACCTAAAATATCAATAAAATGATATGAAAAATAGAAGTGTTAAAATATTTCAATTTAAGAAGAAGAAAAAACATTAATCATCAAATTTAATAGGTTGTTTGTTTTGTGCATTTAACAACGAAAAAAATTCTTTAAATCAAAATATCGACTAGTAGTTTAGATTTTACAAGAATTAAAATGAAATGGTGCAGCCGCATCATGCCTTGGAAGCAAAAATTCGACCGGTGCAGTTCCCCGCAAGATGTTGTTTTCAGTCTAGTTTTGTATTAAATTTTTAATTATGAATTTCTAAAATTACAAATGCTGTACACATGTTTTTAAAAGTACTTTGATCATACAATAAACATGGATTTTATTTTTTCCTAAATAAAAGATTAGTTTAATCAACTAGTTAAAAAAAATTAAGAAGTTAAACAGATAAGTAATATGTCACTTCTGTAGTCAAGTGTTCCATTGTCAGTCAAACATCCAATGTAGTTATAGTAGTTATAGCATCCATGTAGTTATAGTTGGGTACACTGGGAAGAGAAGGTAAATACAGTAAAACCTCCAAGTCCAAATCCTTTAATTAAAATTCTTGGTAATAAGGATATTTAATGTGGTCACTTTTACACAAGATGAAATTAAATCATATTTCTTAATTTGAAAGGTTTTCCGATAATTCAAATTTAAGATTTGAGACATTTGTTTTTACTCTTAATAACAGAGAAATCTCTTAGATTACGGTGAACCTCACCACCAGGTAACAGATTAATCATGTTACGTCGAATGAAAATGGGAGACGGGACCGGGATCCCGGTCCCGTCTCCCATTTTCATTCGACGTAACATGATTAATCTGTTACCTGGCGGTGAGGTTCACCGTAATCTAAGAGATTTCTATGTTTGTGAACCAGAAATGGAAAATAATACCCAAATAAAGTACTTCCTAAGGGAGTCGCCTCAGATGAGGAATCTAGTCTCTACGAGACCACCTCAGAGGTCTTTGGGTTTCACAAGTTGAATGAGAATGGTAGACGGGCCCGAGAGGCGAACGGGATGGCACAGTTGGTAGGCGCATGAGCGCGTAGAGCTCAAGGTCCCAGGTTCGAATCCCGGTCCCGTCTCCCATTTTCATTCGACGTAACATGATTAATCTTAATAACAGGCCAATAATCTGCCCCTTGAACTGCATCGTAACAGACTTACTGACAAAAACTAGATTTAATGTATTACTGTACAGATCACTAAACAATTCTGCTACTGTACTTACACACAGTATGATCCTTTGTACTAAATGAAAGGGCAGAAGTGAAATAGCAGTTTCCAAGATTTTCACTTTCCCTATGCAAGGGCTTATTCATTCCCCAAACTGGAGTTTTCTCGAAATTTGTTTCATCGGAAAACTATAGTTTGCTGGTTTGCAACCGTAAGATAGTTCATGTTTTGTAAATAGTTATGACTTCTTTGTAGATTGAGTGATAGTCCTGAAGAAATATCCCCTTCTTCCCCAGTATTACCTGAGAAATAGATTTAGGCTAATAGAATAATTTAAAGGTAGTTAATAAGATGTTAATGGCTTTTTAAATCAAGTTAAAAGTCAATAATTTAAACATGATACTTTGTAAAGTAATTATTAAAGGATAAAGGATTTTTCTGCCCATCTATGCCTATGGCGTTAAGTGCCATTGAAAAAAAGATTTCTTTATATATAAAGCATTCTTCAGTGAGAAAGATAGGATCTCGGAACCAAAAATTCTCCATATACTTTTTGTAACATGAAAAAAATAGAGTGGAACTTTGTTATAAGAGACCTTACTTATAAGAGTTTTCCGCTTATAGCTACGTGTGCACAGAGACGGTTGGTACCGCCGTCCCGGATTTCCCAAATGTTCTTTCAATTGCTTTGCATTGGTATGAACTGACTGAGACAGCACGCACTTGCTGCCGTTTGCTAAAAGTCCCCAGAGGGAGATCTTTGGGAGTGTTTGGAAGGGCTGTAAAACGAGCTGAATAGAATAGGGAGCAGGTAGCCTGCAGATCCTAATCCTCTACGCCTTGGAGAATGAACTGTCCCTTCACCCAACAGGGTTCCGGGGTTCCCAAGCCAGTGAGCACAGTCTTCCGCACTTGCAAAATCTTGGAATGTCCGTCCATCTGTCTGTTGACATCCCAGTGCGCACGTAGCTTTAAGTGGACAATATCAGAGATCCTTAGGACAAAAGTATAGAAACAATGCCTTTATTTTCTGGATATAAGAGACCTGTTTATAGTAGACAAAATATTTTCCCCACAGCCAATTCCATCATGTTTGTAAGAGACAACCACGGAAATTTGTGTAAACTCTCATCTAATTGACATTTTTGAGAAAGCATCCACTACTTCTGCTCAGTAACATATGCAACAATGAATGAAAAAGAGATATTTCGTGGAAACTTCATTGACTATCTTTTACAAATGGGTTGGAATTGTCTGTGTTCACAAATTCACTATGTTGCTAGAGTACGTTAGTAGTGGTTGCTTAGGTGTGTTTGTAAGAGGAGTTTCATAAATTTTGGATGGCAGGTTTTGTTAAATAATAAAACAAAACATTTTTTGTGAAGTATCGCTTCGAAGTAAAATATGTCATCAATCAGTGACAATGGAAATGTTTTTGCTAGAATGTTCCCAGCAATGCAAGGCAGGTCAAATGTCATATTATGATCAAAACATTGTTTAAAAATAATGTTGATACTGTCTTTCTAAGAATATTATTGTGGTTCAGAAAATATAAACTTTGTCACTCCTAGTATTTTCAGTAATTATAATAAAAAATTGTTCTGCACTATTTTCTTCTCTCCACCCTGTAATATTAGTTTAGATTATGCTTATTTAAAATACTATAAAAACTGTGTGTGGATTATTTAAGGACACCCATAATTGGTGATGTCAGCTTAACAATACCTGGTGATTTTATTACAGAAAAACCAGTTCAATAGTGAACTTGGAGGTGATAGCAGCACTCGGGGAAGGATAGATGAAAAAGTTGTTAGGATTCTACAGCCTTCAGACTACATTATATAGCATTACTTTTTTTTCACCCGAGGTTTCGTATTCAGCTCAGGAAATGTATACAAGGATATTTTTGGATCATTCTAATTTGATGTAAATATACTAAGTCATTTTTAACTTTCAAGATTTCTGTTTCCCATTTATAGAAGACAAAATTTTCCTATGGTGTTTCTTTTTAAGAGTGTTTCACTGTAAAAGTTTGCATATATATTTTTTGCTTCTTCTTCTTCTTCTTTTTCT
>NNCF01126018.1:2065523-2112646 GCA_002313205.1 Laupala kohalensis | reverse complement strand
GATTATCTTCTTAAAGTCAATAACTACAAATATCTGGGTGTAATTTTTGATAGTAATTTAAGGTGGAATTTTCATATTCAGTCATTAGTAAATAGACTAAGATTTTATCATTATATTTTCTATAAACTAAATCATCTCAAAGATACAGTTCTAAAAAAATTGTATTATGCTTTTGTAAATAGCATTCTTATTTATGGTATAATAGCGTGGGGTGGTGCTTTTAAAAAACACATAGGTAAACTTGAGAAATCCATTGAAAATTTGGTTAAAAAAATCAGGCTAGATAATCAAGTAATGTATGACCCCAAGAGAAACTACATTTATCAGTCTATTGTTCACTTTCGCAATGAACTTACAAAACAAAATGACAAATCCTGTTCCAAAACAAGATTCAAAAGCATTGTAATACCAAAAACAAACTTAGAGTTATACAAGAGATCGAGCTACTATGTTGCTATAAAATCTTGGAATTACTATGTAAGCAAATCTGCAAAAAATTTTTCTGACAATGAAATATTGAACAACAAGGAGATAAAGAATTGGCTTAAGACTATCGATGATAGCAAAATTAAGAGTCATTTAATCTCTTAATAAAATCTCTCAGTATCTTCTGACCATTTTTCTTATTATCAACTCTACTATGGCTTTTATGGTTTTCAGTCTTAAAATGAAATGTTAATTATTAATTATTATTAATTATTAAAATTCTTATAGTTATTAAGATTTTTCTTTGTAACCGTCCACACACAGGTTTCATTACCTCTAGTGGATAGATATATATTATTTTGTATATCTACTGGTTAATAAATACAATACAATACAATACAATTTCCATGTATTTTAAAATTATGATTCTTTCTTCTTCTTAAAGGTCATTAGCTTAAGACTAATCGCGCATGAAGTAGTATGTCATAGTATGGGAAACAGAAGAACAAATGAAATTCAAGAAGTTGAAGAATAGCATAAATGGTATGTTGAAAAATTGTAATGTCCAAAATGAATATCCTCTCGACAACTATTTTGTGGAATTTATACGGGAAGAGAATGAACAGAAGAATTTTTATTTCTGCTGTCAAATATAAAGAATAATCCTATCACTACCATTTAATTACACTGTATTTAAGTGATATATTGATCTATCCCATTACCAGGTTTACAGCTGTTGGAAAAATCATATTTATATTTCTTACATCTTCTTAAACATAACACCTATTGTCATAGAACATAAAACCACATACAATATAGAACATAGAATTGACATCAATATTAATTTAGGAAGACTGTACAACAGAATGATTTAACAACCTAATACTTTTTAATAATTGACTACCTGTAAATTCAATAAACTTATCAAGCAATAATATAGCATCGGGAATTAAATTTTTTTCACTCTTTTCTTAGCACAGACTAGAATTTAAAAAAAATAAATAAATAAAATTAGTAAAATGAATTGTGAATAATATAATAAAAACACCATAAAATGCTTTCTTGATTTAATAATCCCAACAAAGGAGTTGGTTAACTTTTGGAAAACAAAATTTTCCCATGAACATACTAGTCAAGTTTATTAATATTTTCTAAGTTTCGGCCCTCAAATGGGTTAACTGACTATACAGGGAGAAACAGGTCTGAATGAGTGTGTAAGTGTCTACACAGCAGGATGAATATAGGGTTGGCAAGGTTACACACAGAAAATTTTACCATCATAAGAGGAGTAAATTGTAAGTTCATTTGAGCGTGCTCAATGGAGTAGTCAGCACACGTGCGAAGATGTGGCATGTTGAGTTGTTAACTAGCAGATTTCCCGACAGACTAGTCCCTTTGCTATTGAAATCCATCAGTTTTTCCACCAATGTATCGTAGGTTAATCTTTCTCAAATTTGAAATATTAATGATTCAAACATTTTATCTGTAATATTTACAAAATTATTATCTGAATGTATTGTGATAGTGTTTGTCTTGTTTTCTTTCTTACTCACCGTTTACGCTCTTCTTCTTCACGCTTCTTTTCCTCCTCGACCTTCCTCTTACGCTCTTTCTCCTCCTCTTTTCGTTTCTTTTCCTCCTCACGTTTTCTCGCAGCTTCTTCTTTTTTTCTCTGTTCTTCTTCTCGTCGCTTGGCCTCCTGACAGGGGAAAAAAAAAAGAAAAGAAGAAAGAGTTAGATGCTAGATATAAAATGAAAAAAGAATTCCATTTATTCTTGCATTACCTCCTGACGCCTCCTCTCGTCTTCAGCTTCCTTCTTCTTCCTTTCCTATAGATAAGAAAGAATGAGTGAGAAACAAGATACTGGTTAGTGCTGTATTATAGTATATTATTGCAATCATCACAGTTTTTACAACTATATTTGGTAGTAGATGTACAGTTTATACTATATTTCTTATTATCCTACACAGAAGCATGCACATTCTTCATTACAAAGTATCACAGAAAATGACAAAAAGTTTCCGATGTACAAAATTTTCCCGTATAAAATATGCCCTAGACAACAAGTCTGATACATGCAGTGTATATAGAAAACGACTAAAGAGATTTCTTGGTTTTCAAGTATTTTCAAACTTCGTATTGAGATTGTAAGTCCAATGCACAGCTCTGTATGCAGCTTTGTAAACCCCCATTGTAGACTTTTCCTATTTGGAGACAAGAGAATGTTCAGTCCTCAAGCAAAGATTAAGAGATCATTTCACATTAATAATAGCAAAAGCACTAACTTCTTGGCGTTTCCTCTCCTCCTCAGCTTCCTTCTTTTTTCTTTCTTCTTCAGCAAGCCGCTTCTTTCGCTCTTCTTCTTGTCTCTTGTGTTCTTCTTCCATTCGAGCCATTTGCTCCTCCAGCCTTTTCTTTTCAGCATCTCTCTTTTGCAATTCCTCTTCAAGCTGCTTCCGTTTCTTTTCAGCTTCTTCTTGTTTCCTGAAACACAACTCCTTTATCTTAGCAAAATAAACTCAAGAGTTGCTACTTCTAGATTAAAGTGAATTAGAAAAAGGCACTCATATACTGACTTTTCAAGAATTAAGAGTACTTATAGTACCATTTAAAGTGTTCAATAAAAATATTGTTTTTTTACCATATACAGCAGCAGCAGTATTTTGCATCACAGAAAAAGTATACGAGTGCAAAAATTATTCATTATAGGACATACCGTTGTTCTTCTCTTCTTCTTTCTTCTTCAGCTCTCATCTGTTCTTCCTAAGAATGTGAAAAAACACAATAACTTTAAAATATGCTTTCTAATAATTTTGGGTCCAAAACTTAAAATATAATACATAAGAAATTTCAAAAATTTCCAACACAAAACTGTCCAATTTCTGTTATTTATATGAATATGTAAATAAAAAAATGTCTTTGATAAGGGAAACAGTATAATGAAGATTTAGGATTTGTAACATTTAGTTCACTAACGTTATTGGCCTCTACTACAAGTGATTCAATCACAAGTAATGCAGTCTTGGTATCTACAGGTACACATGAATTGGGGTATGCATAAGAATATACCAAACAATTAAAATTTGGCATAGATTTATCTCCAATTGTTAGTTATCAATTACTGTCAATTCAATTAATTGAATACATAGAATTTAAAATAAAGGTTTCTCTCACTCACTTATGACAAGTAGTTACTATAAGACAATGTTTCTAAAGCTCATACACTTGTGGCATGATCTTAGGCTCGACAAATATAGATACAAAATTTTTAAATTTAATTTTAAGATGTGTTACTTAAAATAATTGTCCTCGTTCTTCTGAACATTTTTATCTCCCATTTGATAGTTGATTAAAAGCCACCAAAAATGATCTGCTATTAAGTGTATATACTTTGATTATGAGAAGTTCAAAGAGGCCTTATCGATTTTGCATAACATCCGTCACTTTGTTTTCTAAATCAAGATTTTATATAAGAACTACTTTACTAATTAACTATATTAGAAATTTACTAAATAACAATTGAAAAATGAAGAAATAGTTTGATTGGCAAGGATTCAGTAAGAGAACAAATTATCTTAATTTTTTTAAATTAAGAAAATTTATGAGTATAAATCATTTTCACACTACATGGACATCTGTTATTAATTGAACAGAGACACTAACACACCTAATCAGAATTTAAATGGACTACTGAGATTTGAATTTAGGTATGAATAGGTATAAACCAAAGTACAAAATGTGAGCCCTATACAAGTGCTTCTAATGTAATAAAAATTTCTCAACACACTCAAATCCATAACTGCTGAATATACAAAACCCTTAATTGAATGTAATGTATTAATTACATAATTGAGTGTAATATCCAAAGAAGCTAGAAATGACTTGAAACTCACTTGAAAAACATCAAGCCAGAGTAAAATTTGTGATTTCAGAAAATTAAAGAATGTTTAGATAATATTCATATCACACAATTCACTTCATCAACTATTATCAGCAGTGTAAATTTGAAGGGTAATTAGCCCTTACCCGACCCCCAAAATATATGTAATTTTATTCCACATATTTAGTATACCAAAAAATATCTTTTTTACTTTAGGTAAATTGAATACATAACATGACAACCATAGCATATGTAGCTTATCTTAAAGACTAACACAAAATTTAAGTCTGTAAAAATACATGTCTCTTCAAATATCCACTCCTTTCCCCTATGTGTGTGCGTGAATTTAAACCAAAATTAACTGATCATACAAGTCGCTTAGATTATACAACACTCATATCTAACCAAAAATATTTTTATAGTGGTTTTTATTGTATAAGGCAGTGATAACATCCAAAAATATACAAAATAATGTCAAAAAAGGGCCACAAAATGCAAATTTTTGTCAAGATTACCGAGGTGCAGGGCTAATTTTCTGGCTATTCTAAAAGCTGCCAAAATTTCAAGAATATTTTTGGTTAGATATAGTGTTTTATCATTTAAGCAACTTGTATAATGTTTATTTTGGTACACAAACACACAAAAAAAGTCAAAAATCATAATTTTTTGGTATAGGAGGTACGTGTTGAATGAATTTCAGAATTCAATTCTCAAAACTCTCCAAGACAGTCAACAAAACCACATAGTGAACGACAATGAAAGTTTTTCCCGGTCATAAAACTGTCAGTTGTTATTAGGTCTGTGGCAATTTTGATATCCTTTAATTTATTAAACATAATTTTCTTAGAGGTATAACAATTTTTGTCCATGTTAAACATATTCATACTAATATTACAGAGGATTAAGAATTGAAGTTGATTCTAAAGGTCCATAATTATTAAGTTATTTTAATAATTAATAACATGATTTAGAGTACATGGTAAGGTTAAAATTAAACTTCACAAAAACCAGTCAAGGTCCATTGTAAAAGCTTTCCAAGGAGCGGATCATTGTTACTAAATAAGTTTGCTGAAAAACTTTAATTAATATACAGGCTTTTTATATAATAGCATTAAGTAAGGAACAAATAGATGAACTTAGACAAATTCTCATACCAATTTGTACTTTTTTACTATAAAATTTTCCTCATACAAAACTTAAGTGAAACATGCTTTTTTATCATTTAAAAAATTTTCAAAGCAAGCACAGTATTATGTACACCTACCAGGATTTGTTGTTCAGTCTTCATATCCTTGCCATGGAGATCCCACAGAGAAGAGGGCAACTGACCAGGGGGTGCAGTAGGTAATGGTGCCATTTGCTGCAGCCAGCTCTGAGCATTAAAAGTGGGAGCTATTGTTGCTCCCCACACGGACTCCACCTAATAAAACATTCAAAAGAATATATATGAGGCAAGCAAATTATCAGAAATTGCATCAGCTGAAATGGCTGAACATAATACTTGATTACTACTGACCTATATGCATTGCACATCGTTCTTTTCTCATTACATGGGAAATGGAAAATATTAGTTTCAGCAAAGCTGGGATGAATAAAAAGTCATGGAAAGTCAACATCTGAATAAACATCATTGAGTTCAAAGGTTAAATTCATTAATGTAAAATATAGAATACTTTAAGACTACATAAATAAAAATATAAAAGTAGTTTTTTTATTATTCTTCATGTGGCAATAAATTGTTTTAATTGCATTTTCAAAATAATTATTAATTTATTTATAGGAACAATTACATCTCTTCCAAAGGTTACAACATAAAAACATACATAAGAGACTTGGGAAGAAAAAAAGACAACTAATTGTAAGAATCTTCTCTCTTCTTGCCTGTAATAATATGTGTAGTTTCAATACATTTCTAACATAAAACAACAAGTTACAAAACTAAATAGTGAACATTAGGGTTGTTTCCTATATTATTAAGCTCAATCAAACTTGTATACAATAGGCTCCGAAAGTGCCCAAAGGGTTCATGGAGGGTAGAGTTCCACAATTACTTGGTCTTGGCACTAGGAGGAGGTGTGACCAGCATCTCGCTCTGGCTGGTTTGACCCCAGGATAGGAGAAGAGGATAGACTCTGTACTCATATTACAACAGGCTGTGTATGCTGGAAAGTCAGTCTGGATGTTGAGGTGTGATGAAAATTCCCCATCCCAACAGGGATCGAACCCCAGCCATCCAGCCAGCAACTTGGTGATCTACCCACTGGGCCACACTTGACTCCTATTAACCTAATTAAATAACATAATTCTCAAAAGTAACTTAACTCGACTACTTCATTTTATATCTTTATTTTTTGTAAACAATTCATGTGCTTTAAGGGGAAAAATACTTCATTTTCATGTTCATAAGTTCAACAAAAATATTTTTGTTTCTTTACCTCATGTCGTAGAGAATTCTTCAATGTATGTAAAATGAAAGTAGCATAAATAATGATGAATGTTCCTGAAGATAAATATTCTATTTTCTCCAGTTATACTTAACCAACAGCTACAAATCCAGATATAATTACAAAGATGATTTTTTGAACTTTTAAGATTACAATTAACTCCTACAGACTTGATGATTCAAACCTCATTAACTGTGTTTGAATCAAGCCAAGATCTTTAAAAATTGAGTAACAAGCTTGCAAGAAAATGCTGTATAGCTTGCAATGCCAAGAAATATTCCATTTATGATAATAATAAAATTTTGGGAATATGAAGTTTAGGTGGATGTGGAATGGAGGATCCCACTGCCAGATTTCACTTCAAAAGAATCTATCTCTTCGAATGTCTTAATCATTTTTTCCAGACCCTTGGCAGACATCAGACCACAAGCTTCTTCATATCTGTTACAATCCAAAACTTCTTCAGAGCTACTGATGCACAGTCATCATTGTTGTAAAAGAGCTTCACAAGCAGGTGATTGTGATCCTTCACCAAGAGTCATCCTGAGCTTCTTGACACAATGTGAGGAAAACACCATATAACAAATGCAATGTATCGTGCGCATGACACACATTTATTTTGCATATTACGACACTTAAAGCGCCATTTATTGTTAAAATTTTGAACTTTTTTCTTTTCTTATGCCATACCATTTTCCCTTTCTTAGAGAATATTCAGTTCAAATTTCAGGTTATTCTGAGCAGTGATTCTTTCTTTTTTAAGCTATTTGAAATTTGAACTTTAATTATAATCACCCTGAAATCTTTAAAATAAAAGGACACTACTGGCTTCTATCAATTGAAAAGTTTTGAAGTTAATGAAAAAATAGAACATAAAACACATAAAAGAAACTCGCATATTTGAAGAAACTGTTTCAGTCTTGTAGTTAATCTTTATGATTATCTATAGCAGCAGTCAAACTTATATTAGCCTGCAGGCCATTTTCCATAGACTTTTGATTGACTGGGCTGGCACAGGATGGGGTTTTGCAAAACATTGCCTGATGAATAAAACTAAGCTTGTTTATTTATTTATTATTTTTTGTAACACAATATTTTGATTTTCATCAACAAATTTACATTTCAAACTAGAAAAATTAAATTGTATGTTTATTTTTAAAAAGTATTTTTAATATTTAGTATTATAATAAAATGTTTTCATATTGTAAGATATGACAAGGTAATTCCCAACACAATTTTCTATTTTCTCTCACCAGACATGCAATGTCAAATATTAATTCCGACAGCACAGATTTATAACTCAATGTTGTGCTCCCCAACATTTAATGAGAAATTTGGCGTAAAATGTATTGTAACTCGTTGGCCGTAAAAAAGTTTCACGGGTCGCATACGGTCCGAGGGTCGCTAGTATGACGGCTGATCTATGCAACTGACGAAGGCGAAGCTGAAACAATTTCTTCAATTACACGAACGAGGTTCCCACTTCGAAAGAGCGTCAAATCCCGCCATCATCGATCGCTGTTCTTCATGTTACGTTACGTGATAACTTGTGTTCTCGTAACTCGTTCCCCCCCCAAGAAATTAGCGGTATTAAACTCCAAATATAGTCCCCCACGGATTTTTGAGCTATTTTTTCAGAAAAATAGTGGGGGGTTCTATATTCGGGTAAATTCTCATTCAAATTTCTACTCACAGAGCTTAATATCATGAGTAAAAATGAAATCTCACAATGCATGATTTAGCTGGGATAATGATAGTACTTTCTAAATCTTCTCAATCTAGTAAAAAAAAAAAAAAAAAGAAGAAGAAGAAGAAGAAAGAAGTAAAACCAGTTTTCTCTTTGATACTTTAAGGGAAATTTTTTCAGGTTTGTATAGGTCTGTGAAAAAAGGAGAAAGAAACCTGTATCTCCTCCTTTTTGTTAGTTCTTACTTTATTGAATACAGTCAGCTTGTGTTTCGTTCTCTGATAGTTATTAAACTTTTTAGAACATATTAATACACCCAGCTAATTCCACTTTAGTTAATTTGTTTTCATACTCTTAAATAAATAATGTGCCCTATTTTAACTACTCTTTGTGAACCGAGCAAAGTATTTGACCCACTGATTTCTTCTTCCACACATATTCAAGAGCCAGCAAAGAACTGCATTCTGCATGAGGGTAATTAAAACTACCTATTCTGCTATGGAGTGGCTGAGGGAGAGGACAGGACATAAAAATGTTCAAATTGTGACTCTTTTACTTTCTTTGTATCATCTATTAATAGCAAAAGAATGTTCACTCTTTTGTGAGTTACCATGGGTACATTATGTTGCCATCCTCACAGATTGTAAATTATGGTGGGGGGAGATAAACAAACCACAAACAATAAATGGAAAACATATTTGTAGGTGCTCTGCACACAAAGATGGATTCCCAACAGTCAGTTGGGAGACTGTCTAGAGAAATCAAAGGAAAACTATTGAATAGATATTTTATTCTAGGTATTGAATTAGATCTATAATTGGACACCTTTCATTCACATGTTTCCTTTAATATCTGGCATTATATTGCTTTATTCCTAAACAATCCTTTTATTGTTATCATAAAACATTTATTATAATTTTTGAGATCACAAAAGTTAGAACAGCAACTGTATTAAATTTGAAGAGTAAATTTCAAAACTTATTTTTGATAATAAAAAAATTATATCAATTTTCCATGTTTCCATTTCTTTCATATTTCATTTAGCTTTGGAGACTAAATACATAGCTTTCTTGAGTACTGACTAATGATACTGATGAGTTCCAACATAGAAAAGAGTTTTCATATCATTTGGTGCTGTATTGAAAATCCATACTGATGTAAATAAATGTGTCTTACGTCCTACTTGTTTTTTAACTCTAGAACATCAAATTTTAATTTCTTGCGACACACAATTTTTCTAGTTTAATTTTCAGTGAGACATTCTTGATAGTAGGGTTGTCAAATAGTTAGTAAATTTAATTTTTGAAAAAATTAACTTCTCAATTTATGGAAAATATTCCGCATAGCTCGAGGTCCATATAAGTGGGTATCGTGCTCCGGCCCAACCTATTTAGTCCAGTCATATNCTTCACTCTGCACCTGTCTCTTATACACATCTAAAGTTTTTTTCTCAATCGATTCTTATGTTTTCGGGGGGTGCCGAATCCGAATTTCAACTTTGCCACCTCGTAAACCCAGAGCGTTTTGAGAAAAATTCAAAAAACTTCGAAAAAATCGCACTTCTTTTAGTTTTTTGCTTATAACTCAAAAAGTACACTTTTTGTTATGGAACTAGATCATAATAAAGTTTTTACTGAGCACATATTCAGGTGAATGAACATGTTAACATTCTATTTTGGAATGGAAACACACTTTTAGAATATTGTTGGAATATAATCTGCTCCTAAATTAACGATGACAAATTGCATTTTCATGTACTACTTCCAAAATACTTTCCATATTTTCAACAATTTAACTACTTAATCTACAATGCTGTATATACATACTTATATGATGAATATAAAAATTATTAAATTTGGTCGAAGACGTTTGGCACTGGAAGGCCTGGTTTTCTCATCTTAAAGATTAAAGAGATTATAATTATTGAGACTGAATAGTTATACTTTTGATTATGTATATTCAGTTATGAAAATGTTATGTATCATAACAGCCATAGTTGATGGTTGATCTTCATGATCATGTCATTGTCTTCATCGGCATAATATTTGTCGGTGTAGGCGTATGTTCCGTCTCATTTTTCACACAGCATAGAACAGAATAAACCAGTCTTTTTACATCTACAATTCCCTGTGCAATGCTTCTTGCATTTAGGATATCAGCTAAACAAGTTTTTCAGAAGCGAGGGATTCGAAGGTGGTGACTGGTATCAGATTGTTGTTCATTAGTGTACACCCTAAAATATTCAGGCCTTTTTTCATTTCCAAGCCATTTTTGCACCTGTTAGAATACTCTCAGTGAATGTTGTCATGCTGCTGCTTCAGAAGGGGGAGTGAGGCAATATTTTAAGTATCCTTATATGCCGAAGTTAGGTATTGCCTGTACCTCAATTTGTTCAATGGCTTACAGTGTTTGCCTGACCCGTACAAAGCAAGGAGAAATTGTTCTGCTGTATCAACAGGTACCTCAAAATTGGCTTTAGGATCCATAATCACCATGATCGTGGGTCCAAGAACAGGGTCCTTCTTTAGCGTGTTAATAAATTTTACCTTACCGTAGTTGTACAGTGTGGACGTAGAATCACAACCACTCATAGCATGTAAAAATATATACACCCCCCCACACACACAACCAACCCACCCATCCACACACACAACCAACCCCCCACACACACACACACAACCCTGTCTCTTATACACATCTAGATGTGNCACACACACACACACGTGGTCAGCAAGACTTTTATCAATAGCACTTTGAAGTTGGTATAACATTAAAAGAAATTTTCCTTTCCTTGGCTTCAAGAAATATATGTTGTCAGGAGTACACAATCCTACCATGATAACAAGAAGATCTATATCTTCTCCCACAACTGTCACTCAGTCATGATGAGGTGTCAGGCTATAGCCAGTGACCATGATCAGTCTGTCTGAATCTTCCTCTGATAGTTGGTAGAAATTGTTGGACTCCTTGAATTTTAAAGTCAACATGGAAATCAGTTGACGTTTGTTCCTTGAATTGGTAGTTGAAGTTTTCCTGGGTTACTGTGGGTACCATTGTGTCACTGATCTTTAGATCAATGGAATTTTTTTGCTTGACTTCCTCAAGTGCTCATATATTTACATATTCCATGTACTTTTAAAAAATCAGGGTATCCATAAAAACAACAGCAGTAGACTTGTACTTGGATTTAACATAGTCAACGTATGTGTCACAAATACTTGCGAATGTCACTCCACTTGGCCACACTACATGATGCAATAAAAAAAAACATCAATCACAAATCTACCGTGTTCTAGAACTGCGGTTCCTTGTATGGTTTGAACTTTGTAAAATCACGATTGGGAAACTTTTCTCATGCCACTAGCATCAAACAGAGACATTGGATAGGGACTGAGTTCACAGTGCAAGAACTTGTCTATATCTTCATCTACTTATAATACTTATACTCCGAAAAAGGGTGGTGGGATTGGTAACAACGGTTCGCAGTGACCACTTCATGGTGAGAAGGGATTTCACTCTGTCTTTCCCTTTGAATTTCATAGATCTGAAATCACCAACAACAATGAGATCTACCCACCTCCCTAGACAAGTGGCTGTTGATCCTTTCATCATAAACGATCCCTGTGATGTGCTTATGTAGGTTTACATGTTAAATTTGCATGAGTATACTCAGTAAAAAATTATTGTGATGAGTATACTCAGTAAAAAATTATTGTGATCTAGTTCCATAATAGAATAGTTGCATGTAATAAAATATGGAAATACTGCATCACATTATACGTTCTAGCAGAACACGTTTTCCGAAAAATAAATAGAAAATAATAGTACCTGAAGAAATAAAATTTTCCTAAAAATTAATCAATTATTTAGTCTATATATATTTATAAGTTATTTGAATCATGTTGCATTATTTCAAATAGGATATTGTGAAAGTAGAACTCTCGCTGAGGTATTCGAAGCATAGCATCTTCTTCTGATATACACCCAACTTACGTGCATGCAAACATGTTGAATTACATATAAAATGTTCATCTGACAAAAAGTACTCCACAAGAGACATAATTTGAAGCAGATTTAACGTAGATTATTTTTGTGTTGGATAGTATTTTCTAAAAGTGTGTAATTTTTTAGTTGTAAACAAACAACATAAGAAAAACTATTTTGGGGGGTCGTTTTCAAAATTTTGGTCAAAATTCACAACGCTCTAGCACGATACCTGTTTGTCTGACAAAAAAACTATAAGGACTTAATTTGTAGGAAATTTAATGCACATTAATTTTGCATCGGTATACTTTTCTCCTGAAGCATGTACTTTTTGAGTTATAAGCAAAAAACTAAAAATGTGCGATTTTTTCTAAGTGTTTATGATGTGGCAAAGTTAAAATTTAGATTCCGTACCCCCAAAAAGAATCAATTGAGAAAAAAATCTCTATATTTTTTTCCTGGGTTGGCCTCTTTTATTCCCCTCACTACTGGACTAATTATACCATAAATCACTAGTGTCATGAATAAACCACAATTTATTAGGAGTTGTTGCATATTGAGACAAGACACTGACTAAAAAATAAATATAATATACATCTACTTTCTTTTTACAATATTATCAACATGAAGATTCCACCTCAAGTATTTTCTACTAATATTCCTAAATACTTAGTATGATCAACCCTAGATATGTCTCTTCCATTTACACCGAGTTTGATTCAATTTGGTTGTGTATCATTATATATGCTAAACTTATATAACTAGCTGAGTATCAACATCTTTGCTCGTGTGATTTCTGTATTATGTCTGCAATTTAATGTTTTCTCATATTCTCATCGGTATCCACTGATAATGTTTCCACTGGTGTTGGAGGTTTGATAGTATTGGTGTGTACTCTCAATCCCTTATTTTCACTTATGTAATTAAAAAGGTTTTTAGAAAACACTAAATTCCCATTTCACACCCTTAGGGATGAATT
This sequence comes from Laupala kohalensis, assembly GCA_002313205.1. Lineage (NCBI taxonomy): Eukaryota > Metazoa > Arthropoda > Insecta > Orthoptera > Trigonidiidae > Laupala > Laupala kohalensis. The sequence goes on along the minus strand of NNCF01126018.1, from coordinate 2,099,244 downwards.
TTTGTAAAACCCTTACGACATTTTTGATAATTTTTTTAGTAACATTCTTCCCAACCCCCTTCTCTGCGGACATGAAGCACCTCTTGTGGTCTGAAGGGTACATAGTTTCATTAAAAATACTATAATTCATCTCAGAACACACAATAACTATGAACTGGACCCTAATACTGGTCGTTTCACATTATTTTTGTCTCACCCTTTCCGTCCCCAGCTCTAAGAATACAGTACTCCTATGTGATCTCATCTAGAACATAACAGAATTGGTAGTTGAGACATCTTGTCTACCCTAAAATATGTATCCAGTGCATTTATAACTTTTTGATATTTCAATATTAGTTTTCATATATTTTTACCCATATCTTTATTCAAAGAATTAAACCTTTATTCAAGGAATTAAATATTTTAACACTTCCCTGCACTTATATTTATGAAATTGTTGTGTTTGTTAAGACCGAATTGAATACTGAAGCACCATCCTTGTTTCATACAAAACAGTTTTGTTCACAAACACAATACTCCCAATAGGAATAATTTTCATCGTCCGAGAGTGTCAACCGCACTTTGCCATAAAGGACCATATCATTCGGGAATCATTCTATATAATTCCCTACCCAAAAATATAAAAGATATTATTAAATTAAATCTCTTCAAATCCGCAGTTGAAAGCTACCTTCTGCACCAGTGCTTTTACACTGTAAAATAATTTATTGATTTTAATAAAAATTAAAGCTTGTACTTGATCACGCCATTGTTGTAGTACTTTCAAAATATCTGGCAACAATTTCAAAACTATTTTCCTGCATGCTAGTATTATGTCTTATTATTCATATAAATTTAGTTGTATATTAATAGTCAACCCTGGCACAGTTGTGTACATTAATTATGTGGCCCATCCTGGTCCGCTTTTTCTCTGGTTTTCCTTCGGGTAGAGGCGGATTTTTTTTATAAAGACTCGCTAGGCTCTTGCCCAGGGACAGCATCAATTGAAATAATCATTAGCAAATTTAGTGTTATTTAATAGTTAAGAATTGTCAACAATACTTTCTGAATGATTTATAGCTTGATACGTGCTTATGAAATGACTTTTCTGTGTTTTATTAAATACAATATTTGTTGGTATTTGTTAATACTATAACACATGTACTATTTTTTATCATTAGGAGTACGTTGAAATGTTAAATCCACCTCTGCCTCAGGGCCCTTGATCGGAATTGATGGGATGGTCCCTTGCTTGCTTCCGAAGAGTGAAATTAGTTTATTGTCTTCCACATGGTCATACGCAGTTTGTAACTGCCTTTTTTGACAATAAAGTTTATTATCATAAACCCATTTACACCCCCACCCAAAGGGTACTAGTGGTGTGTTTGTTTCATGAGGTTTGAGTCCAGACTTACACAATATTGGGATTTCACTATCAACAGCTACACCGAAAATTATGGACTTGTAACAGGTATGTCATGTTCAATATTTTTTTCAGGACATCCACTTCCCTAGGGATGCCGGAGTTTATACGGACTGATTGTGTACTTTGACGTCTTCAAGAATGTCACTATTAATTTCAGCGGCCCTGAAAACTAAATTTGGTCACTTTTAATTATTTTTACATTTCACTCTATCTCACCCCCAATACAAAGGATGTTTATTCCTTATATGGGGTGATTGTGTACTTATCTGGCAATGAGGGTGTCACTTCACTTCAGCAGTCCCAAAAATGATTTATTCAACACCAATATCGGTCATTTTTAAATTATGTTTACCTATCCTTCATTCCCACCCCTACCCCAGGGATGGTAGGGGTATATTATCTGCAATGTAGACTGATGCACTGGGGATGCTCTTACTCATCTCAACGGTACCGAAAAGTATGGTTTTGAATGTAATATTGGATTTTCCATTATTTTTAGATTTCATCCTAAAACATTCCAACCTCATTCCCCCCCCCATTAGGGATGGTTTTTTGTAAAATCCTTTCTAAGCGGATGTTTACACCCTAAAAGGAACCTATCTGCCAATTTCAAGTTTGTAGGCTTTGTTGTTTCTGAGATTTCGCTTTTATTTATTTATTTACTTTTTATATATGAGGCACTCTGCACTCCACATTTCACTGACATCCAATCAGTTTACTCTCTCCACTATTGGTTTTTGTTTTCTGTCTGTTAAGTAATTTTCAATTAGATTGTTTGCTTTACCTCTAATACTGATGTTATTGAGCTTATGTAGAAAAATATCATGTTGTACAACGAAATTAACAATGCAAACATCTCCCTAAGATAGCACAAGCAGACATAAACATCACATTTGTTGATATGCAACCCCATCTCTTGGTCAAGGACCTCATCTGACATTGCTTACACTGAAGATGATATAGGAAACAACGCTACATTTTTTTAAAACTCACTACTCAGAATGTTGTGAGTTAAAATATGCATCCAACACGAAGGTACGCAAAAACCGGGCTTAAGAGCTACCAGCATTGTAGCCGCCTGTGGTCACTTATCCCTCGAGGGGGATGTGACCCAGGTTCACCGGATCAGGCCAGGTGGAAGTTGCGTACGGACTTGGGAGTCGAGGTGGGTGGTGCAGTGGATAGCACACCTGTGGCCATAGCAGTAGGTCCCGGGTTTGAGTCCCGGTCTTTCGCAATTTTCACCTGTCTGTTGACGTTGCAAGCGCTTCACTTCTGTGTTAGCTACATACCTCTCTTCACTTCCTCCACCAGTACCTTCACCCATTCCAAAATTACCACCCACCTCTACTGCTACTACATCACTTTCTTCATCTCTCGCCACTCCCATTCCTCCCCCTCCCGCGCGCCCTGACATTTCTCTCCCTCTCGTCCAAATGTGTTTCATCTGCCCCATCCACACCTCATTCCACCCCCAAACACAGTTATAACTTGCATTCGAGAGTTCAATGTGATGCTCGAAAATAACAATTAAATTCAAATTCTCCTCAACAATGTCAATTCAACTGAGTCTCTTGTGAAAATAAAATAAGTATCTTACATCTTAATGATCAGTCACATTCCAACAAAGTGACAGATATTGAAATTCTATTACCTGACAATCCATTAGATTTTTTATGCCTAACCAAATATGCTTTCAAAAACAGAAGCTTATGCTTCTTATGCTTTTGATAATGACATAAAAAGGACTTTTATTCTAAACTATTCTTTAATAAGCTTTTACTGTCGAGAAAATGTCAAAGGAAATCGTCCTCATGGAGATACATGTTTCTACTTTAAAAACGACATTTTATCTTCTCCATTAGGTTACAAGAAATTCTTCTTCGATGGTATTTACAAATTTATGATTGATGTAGGCATTGTAATTTTGTACATTTATAGATCTCCTCAAATTTGAAATTGTTTTAAAACATCTAATGCGGAAATCTATCATCATCTACTGATGCAGGTTTTAACGGCTAACTTGATCAAAATTTTAAAATTGTTCTGGGGTGTTAAGCTGTGTTGTCAGTTTGTTAAAACTCAATGTCTTGTTGGCCTTTGTAGCCAACATCTTCAGGAACCACTATGAACCGTAGCACTAAGAGTTCGTAGTAGCTCCTGAAGATGGCTGCAAATGCCAATGAAATGTTGTGTTTTAATAAAATGACGACATGGCTTAATACCCTGAAAGAATTTTTAAATTTTTATCGATTGTCATACACGTCAATTTCAATAGATATCTTCAGAGAATCGTATTTCAGCACAATTCCAAGAATTGACCCCTCTCACCTCTCTGGTTATCTCAAACATTGCTTGACTAGATAACTGTCAACAGTACACTCCCATACAACTCTGAAGTATTAAACTCTACAAGTACAGTGATCACTTTGCCTAAACTAAATTGAAACAACTTAAATCAAAAAGAAAAAAAAAAACAATGATAAAGAGTCTGTAGTTTTTTCAGTATTCTTAAAGTATTAATACTCTCCCACAATTTGGTTAAAGTAAACCATCACAAAAGATGGATAACCCAACGGATAACAATTTCTTCCACAAACAAACATTTATATTATCTTTCAAAACTCAATAACCACCTCCTGAATTTCATGATTTAACGTAAATATAAGTCAATTCTTTGAAAAGCAGTGTGAGCAGCAAAAGTAATGGATAATGACAGGCAGATACTAAAATCAGAACAAAACAATGTGGAATCAAATATAAAACATTTATTGCCCCCTTCAGAAAACTTCCAAGAAAATATTTCCCTACTAGATGATGGCAAAATCCCAAGGACATCACAAATTGTTTTCATTCTTATTTCTCAGAAGTGGATAAAATATTGAAATCATTAACTCAAATTAATGTCCACCAAATACATCCACCCACATGCCACATTCTATGTTCACTACCAAAACTAAAGTTAGTGAAGTTATGCATGTCATCAGTACATTAACAAATAAATTTTCAGTAGGCATAGATGATATACCTGAACTTATAGTAAAATCTTCCTCTCGCATTATGTTAAATCCCTTCACTCGTATTTCCAATAGCTCTTCGTCAGAACATGTGTTTCCTGACATATTTAAGCAAGCTGAAATAAAACACAAGAAACGAAATAAACGTCATGTTGGAAACTATCGACCCATATCACTATTGCCTACTTTCTAAAAAATCCTGGAAAAACTCTTCTATAAGTGAATTTTATACTTCTTATTTCATTATAATGTTCTCTCAAAAGAACACTACAATGATTTCAGGAGATCTCTTTGAACTAACAGTGCCAATTTTCTTTTTTTAAATGATGTAATCAATTCTCTTGACCATGGAGAAAATCCGCAAGGTATTTTTCTTGATTTATCAAAAGAATTTGATGCAATCGATCACTAAATTCTTCTCTTAAAACTTCATTCATACAGCATTCTTGAACTGGCATGTCAATGGCTAACAACTTAAAAGATAGGCATTTGCAAGCTGAAATTTCTCACATTGAAAAAAAAGTATATAAGCATTTTCCTTCAGAAAAAAAAGCCACTCACTTGCAGAGTTCCTCAAGGCTCAATTTTAAGCCCTATCCTCTTTTTATTGTACATAAACGATATATCTGCCACACCTGATTGCAAAATGGAGCTCTGTGCTTTTGACACCAATTCACTATGTCAATGTGCAAGAGTTCTATCTAACCTCTTGTCTTTGTTTCATTCAAAATGTCTCATCGTTAATACTGATAAAACAGTATCCATGTCATTTCACAATAGTGTAAAGAAATATCTTCCTTCTACATCACTTGATTAACAGAATCATATTAAAAAAACTATGTCAAGATAACCAAATTCTTAGGACTTCATGTTCAGGACAATCTGCAATGGAAGTGCCACAATGAATCTGAATTCTAAACTACGCAAATTGTGCTATGCATTCGGAATTCTAGTGAACGTTGTTAGTCAACAAGTTTCTTACTGAGTGTATTGTGTGTTTATTCTCATTTACTATACGGCACTATCTTCTGGGGTCAATCCGTTCAGAGCATTCAAACTTTTGGAATCCAAAGAGGATAGTTCAGATTATAAGTAAATCTTACCCCCAAAATTCATGTAAACCTTTATTCAGAGCATTAAATATTCTCCCACTCCCTTGCATATACATTTATGAAGTAGTCGTGTTTGTTAAGGCAGAATAATTAAAATCTCACTCGTGTTTTAGAAGAAAAGTCTAGTTCATGAACACAACACTCATAATAAAGTGAACATTCATCTTACTGACATGACAATCACTCTTTATCAAAAAGACTCTCATCATTCAGGAATAATTTTGTATATTCTTTTCCAAAATATAAAAAATATAAATCAACAAATAGAAAGAACAGAGAAAATAATTGTATTATTTATAAGCTCGCTGACTCCAAGGATGCATTGACAAAAGATATGGAATTATTTTAACAAATGTTGGAAGGTTGTGATAAGGATCCTCCATTTTATGTAAAAAATATCCCACTTATGAGGCTTGGCAAAAGTTATAAAAAAGGAATGGTCTGTCCTTCGAAAATTATTCTTCCTTGTAAAAATGATGTACAATGGATATTTAATCAAAAAAGAGAAAAAATTGTTGAAGGTTATGCTGATGCCCAAATTGCTATCACTGGAGATTTAACAAGGAAACAACATGAGTATCATATCAAAGTCCTTAACAATTTCAAGTCTAGGAAGGATAACGGTGAAGATAACATTATAATGAAATATATGTGTAGAGTTCCAACAATTTTACCAAGGTTGATTCATTTCAGTCAGCACAAGATAATGTGAGTGCCTTTAATCTGAAAATTCTTTACCAAAATGTATGTAGTAGAAGAGGTTGATTTCATGTACTCAGGTCTAGTATTGTCTGGATGAATTTGATATAATTGCATTAACTGAAACTAGACTAAATGATAATGTTAAGGACTCTGAATTAGGCTTTAAAGAATACAACATAGTGAGGTGCAACAGATCAAGAGTGAATAGTAACAAAAAGAAGGGTGGAGCTGAACTAATAGCTGTGAAGAAGAAGATTAAATTCAATATAATACCATTAAATGATAATTCCTGTAAATTAATCTTTATAAAAGTTCATATGGTTAATAATAATTCTGTTGTGATAGGCGTGTTGTACATTCAACCTGACTTTTCTAGTGAGCATTACGCTAACTATTTAAATTTTGTTCAGACATCTCTCTGCGATATTATATTTAATAATAGTGATTCAAGGATGTATAGGATTTAGTTTTTTCTAATATTCAAGAAGTGAGTGTTGAGGATAGTGAGGAATTTTTGTTCTAAAGGAATAATTTTCATTCACCCTTATCAATAGATTTAAAGATTCCTTTTGTTCAACTTCTTGACACATGTAATATTGTTTATGATTATAAAAGATCCAATTTTAATGATATTTCAAAAGAATTGTCTACCTTTATAACTTCTACGGGTATTGGATCTGAAGTTGAATTAAGTGAATATGATATCATTAATATTAAATTTGCTCAATTTATTGATAAATTTGTGCCAAAAATTTTATTATAGACAAAACTTTTCTTTGCTGGTTCTCAAATTAACTTAAAGTATCTATTATAAATTAGGAAAAAAAATGCATAAATTATTTAAATCATTAAAATCAGAATTTTACTATAATAAATTTAAGAAAGGTAGATCAATGTGTAAATTACTTATAAGCAAGGATGAAAAAGCTTACTTAACTTCTACAGGAATCTCTAAAAACAAATTAAAACCTTTTTTTTAAGCACATTAATTCTACAAATTGTAATAATTCAATTCTTGACTTTGTTCATTTAAATGATCAGATACGGGGGTTGAAATAGCTAACTTATTTGCCAAAAAATTTGGAAGTGCATACCAAAATATTAATTTACAAAATACTAGTCTTCAATTTCAAGTAAATGAATCTTATGGTGAAATTACATTGTCAGATGAGAATATTGAATTATGTTTAGTAAAGTTAAATCTACATTGTTGTCCAAGTCCTGATAAAAATCATCTGATAATAATTATTAAATATATTGAATCTTGTAAAAAAATTGTTTAAGGAGTTGTTAAGTCTATTGTTCAAATTAGTTGTTGTTCCACCCTCTTGGAAGATTTCCTATTTGTAACCTTTTTTTAAAGTGGGGATGCAACAGATGTTAATAATTATAGACAATTAATGAGAAATAAAATATTTTTAATAATGTTAGACTATTTAGCTTATATAAAAATAAAACCTTTTTTATATAGGTTTATTACTTCACAACAACATGGTTTTATACCAGGCAAATCTACTGTATCCAATCTAGCTGTATATAATGATTATATTGTTTCTAACTTAAATGATGGTTCTATAGTGGAAACACTATATACTGACTTGGTCAGAGAATTTGACAAAGTTAATATTAGTCAATTAATTAGAAAATGAAATGCATATGGCATTACTGGTACACTTTTAAAATGGTTTTGAATCTTTTTTGAATGGCGGACATCAATTGGTAAAAATAAAAAGCTTTATTTCTGAAATGTTTGAAGTTTTATCGGGTATTGGGCAAGGTACTCATTGAACACCTATTTTATTCATAATTTTTATAAATGATGCACAAAAATGCATTAAGTATAGTGAGGTATTATTTTTTGCTAATGATATGAAAACTTAGAGAGTTATTAAGAGTCATGATGATTCACGGTTATTACAAAATGCTGCTGACTCCTTTGTATAGTGTGAATTGAATGTTTTACAATGTAATACTAATAAGTGTTTTTCAATTAGATTTGGCAGAACGCATAGACCCAATGCATTAATGGAAATGGCTCAGTTAATGGAAATGTTTTAAAAGTAGTTGATCATATTAAAGATCTAGGTGTTATTTTTGACTCAAAACTTTCATTTAAACCACATATTGAATATTTGGAGTTGAGAGTTAGAAAAAATATATATTTCATAAAAAGATTTTCTAATAAATTCACTAATATTTCTACATTTAGAACTCTTTATGTTTCTTATATTTATTCTATACTGATACCTTCTGGAATCCCAAAGAAAAAGTACTAACAAAAAAAGTTGTAATCTTTAATAACATTTAAGATATGCAGTTGGAAGAATTGGTGAACCAATGCAATTTATTGATCATAATTATAATAGCACTAGACAAAAACTTCACATTTCTACCTTAGAATCAGCCAGGGATAGAGCTGATACAATATTTTCTTTTAAAATATTAAATCATTCAGACTGCTCTGAATTGCTTGAAAAGTTTAAATTTTATATACCTACGAGGGTAATACCAATGAATATGCAATACTTTAAGTAACCTATTTATAGAGTTGGTCAAAAGATGAGTATTATTGATAGAATATCTAAACTATGTAATAATTAGGAATGGTTTGATATTTATGGTATGAATTTAAATAGAATTATTTCTTTTGTGTTAAAGAATTTTCTGATTTAATAAACAAAATGAATGAGTTTAAATCTCCCAATTATTTAAGAAATTGTTTTCCATATGATTTGGATTACGTAGGTGATGTTAATTCCTCTTATCAACCACTCCATTTACATCAATCATTTTATAATAATGCATTTTGGGAACTCTTGCTCCCATAGTCATCTACTGCAGACTCATCTTCAGGTGATCTTGAGGTTGAATTTTGAAATAAGCTTGTACAAAACTACCCTCTTCTTAATAGATCAACTTTTAAACAATTCAATTTTCATCTTATTTTCCCCCTAAAATCATTTCAAGTAAGACAACTTCGTATTCTCCTAACATTATTGTAGTAAAATAACAATAATAATAATAATAATAATCGTCATTGTAATAAGCGCTTGAAATGTATTTCAGAATAGTTATATTTTATGTTGAATAATACATAAATAAATTTGATAACTAGCAATAAAGGAAGGTTTCATTTGGTGAAAATTTGTTACAAAATAACAATTCAGATACTGTACAGAGATCTAATAGCACTAACTTAACCAATAAGCCAATACCAACACAATATGAAGAAATGAAAACAAAACAGAATGGTTTACAGTGGTAAAAAGCAACTCCCTGGAAAAAATATTGAAGCTGCAGATTAAATGATCTGATAACAAGGCTATCCAAGTTTTCCACAGACGTACCTTAATTTTTTGTTTTCTCAGAACTATGTTGTTTCATCTTCTTGAATGAATCATGTACATATGGCACATAATATTCATGGTACTTTATATCAATTCTTCATCCTGATCTTTTGCTTCACTATCTTGCTTTTGATACTACTTAATATTACATACTCTTCCACAAGGACTCAGTCCCTTCTTCCACATCTTCTTTGAGATTTCTACTTCTTGAGTAATAAATTGTTCATCTGCATTTCCCAATTAAAGCTGTTTTTCAGCTTCAAAACTTAACTTCCACTTTTTTCCAAGACGAGATGTTCTGAAGATTTTTTCCAATAAGAATTTCAAAGTTAAGACTGTGTAAGTGATATTGACATTGCACTGATCTCACGTAGTTACAGCACCTTAAGCTTAAATGTAAATCGATATCGTCATATGTCTCACCTGGGGCTTTACAGCCTTTTCTCCCAGTTGTCTGAGCAGGCTCTGGATAGGGTCGTCCAACTTCTCATTCGGTAGATGCTGCATGGTAGGTGGATGGTGCATGACTCCAGGCATGGGCATACCTGCCAGTCCAAGAGGTGCTCCTGGCCCCAGTCCCTGAAGCTGGTGCTGTTAGGGAACAGCTTGTAATCAGTTTTCTTGGAGGATCCAGAGAGAATGTTCTAATAGTTGAAAAGCCACACAACTCTTCATGATGATGAGAAGGTTTATGCAGGAATGCATAAGCAATTTTAACAGCAAATACCAAGCCAGATTCAAAGAACCACCACAGTTATGAGAAAAGTAACAAGAGTGTAGAAGAAAAATTCAGAGTATTTTACAAAGTGATCATTAAGAGAGCTGGAAATAAAGTTTTGACGAGGTGAAAATTAACACCAAGTATTTTTATGACAGTTGAAGGAAACTAGTTACTAGAAAAAACATTCCAAACCAAATCTTATTAACAAAAAACTGGTACCAACTTAAGTTCTACATTAAAGAATACTCTTAAGGATTTCCACACAGTCAAATCATAAAATAACAAATCAAATTAAGTTTTCAAACACCTCTTCACTTATATTTAACTTTCAGTTGGGAGAATTTTTACAACATGCACACATCTGTTTGTTGGCAGATATATCCAGCTGCCACCAGGTTGTCCAAACAGCCGAGATTCAGTTACACTTTTAAGATGGAGGTAAGCGTGCTCCCAACCAAAAGGTACATATTAATGAAGATATACATGATAACATAATTTCATTTAATGTTATTTATTATGTTCTTCATGAAACTTCATGACCACCACCTTCCATCACAAAAGCATCAAGATAAACGAAGTCAGAGCATACAACAGTACAAGTGTTCATACAATTACTCCAAAAACCAGCAATATTATTTGATATATGTAATGCTTATAAGAAAGAGATAGAACATAAAATAATTTGTATTTGTATATAAAAGAGGAAAAAAAAATTAAACACGCAAATATCCACCACCTTTGAAAGGAAACACATGAGATCAGAATAGGATTGAATTAAAAATGAAACTTACTACATTTGAAATATATTTAAAAAAATAATTTTAATTTAAGCAATGAAGTTGAAAATATGATGGGAGTAGCACAAAATGATGTTCTCATATGACTCAATAGTTGATATTGTGGAAACTATCTTCCCGTATAAATAATTTTTCATTTTTTGTTTGCAATATGTGGATGGAATTATATATAAACATGTAACATAGCATTCTTATTCTGCACTGATTGATTCAAAATTACTATTACAGCTTACTAGTACTCTCTTACAGCTAAAAACTAGACATGTGGCTTCCACTCTTCGCAAGTTTTGTCAAATTGAATGGTTTTCAATTGTATATTCCTGTTAATTTTCAATGAGTTAATTTCTGAGTTTAGAAACTTATTAGGTATAGGAAACAATCCCCTTCCACCAGCTCAAGTTAGAACACTTGTACTGTACAAATGCATTTAATAACAATTCCTTTTCCTTTTACTTCATTTATAATACAGTACAACCAAATATTACTCCGAGCAACATCCTGTCGTGAAGTAGAACAATACTTGTTCATAAAATTTGCTAGTATCACCTTGTATATAAACTCCAAAATATATTTACAACAAAATACATACAGTGGAACCCGGTTATACGAGAACCGCTTGCAAGAGATTCCCACTTATAGTGGACAAAACATATTTCCCTACAGTAAATTCTGATCCCCATGTAAAAGACAAGGTAATTTTCACAAAATTTCAATGAATGTCTGTCAATATTGCCAACTGCATAGTGTCATCATTGGCACTATACTGTAGAACCTCGCTGGAGTCGCCAGGACATGTGTGTAGAGAATGTGTAAGAGTACAACCTCTGCAAATGAGTTTCATGTGCAATGTAGGGATGAGCTGTACTCTTACAGCTACCACAGGAACAGAATATAGTATGCTGTTAGTCCCATGACTGATGCGATCGAACACTCGTTTACTTACATTTAACATGGTGGTATATTTTATATTTCCCCAGTATATCCCCCAAAGCAAACTTCATTTTTTCTGATTTTTGTACATTTTATGTATTATTTTTTAAGAAATATGATATCCATTTTTTTTTTAGAAATACAATATCAAAAAGATTTATGGAAACTGTAAATCTGCCTGGTCAAGCACCAGTATCTTTTAGTATGACTTACATAATTACTGGCAACCATCCTTGTTCAATATAAAATATGTGAAGTTGTTAAAAACTCATTCCCCACTAATAAGAGGCAAATTTTCATTCCCCTGTTGGTCTCTTTTCAAGGGATGTCATTGTAGTATTAAAGATATTCCAGCATATTCTTAATAAAACTGAATGTAATTCTTAAGAAGAGTTGTAGTTTCTCCAAACATATTTCTAAATTCTATGATCGTGTTAAAATATAGTGCTTCTACACATATCCAAGAAATGAAAATATCTGTCATTCCATGTTAAGTGATCCAATGAATTTTTCTTAGCATTTCCAATTGCTTGTATTTTCAGTAGGTATAAAGTACTATATCAGATGATCTCAGGCCTGTTTTCATTTTTTAAAATCTCATTTCATTCATTTTTGTAGTAAGAGATTATAAATTTGTCAATTTTCACTGTAAATGTTGTATTTCAGCACAGAATTATATTATTTGAATCATACAAGTAACTTACTCTCCAAGTAGTATTGTTTCATTACAGTATTGCTTTCACACAAATCAAAATTTCTTTTTTGTGATCCCATTGAGATCTCAAGCTGAAATTTTAGAGAAATGGTGGAACCACAAAACAACATTCATCATTTTTTTAAAAAATTTTTATTCATTAACTTTTTCTATCTTTTAAATAATTTTAAATTTTGAAACTAATTAATCATGTAACATATCATATGAAAGCTGAGAATATTACTTTTATTTTTTAATACAGTGGAACCTGGTTATAAGAGTTTCCGGATATAGTAGACAATATCCAAGGTCCCAAGGACGAACAAATAGAAACAAAGCATTTATATAGAACCCAGATATATGAGACCTGTTTACAAAGAGATTCTCACTAATAACAGACAAACAAATTTTCCACAGAGCCAATTCCATCCCTTTGTAAGAGACAACCAAGGAAATTTTCGTGAAGTCCGGTTACGTCCGGTCAGTGACATACAAAAATTTTTTTTTACGAGATATTTCATGGAAACTTACTAAAAAAAATTATTGCAGTTCAGAAAATGTAAATGTTATTCGTTGCCCTTGATATTTCTGGTCATTCTAATAAAAAATTGTTCCACATTATTTTCCTCTCTCTGCCGCCTGCAATATTAGCTTATGTTATGCTAATTTCATGAAGTACCAAAAATGGTGTTTGGATTATTTAAGGATGTCTACATTTGGCGATGATTGGCTAACAAGTTCCAGCTATCCCGTTTATTAAAAATCAGTTCAGAGTGAAGTTCAAGGCAAAGGTGGGATTAACAACACTTACTAGAGAATATATACAAAAAAGTTGTTTGGATTCTAGTTTTCGGACTGCATTGTGGTATTACATGTTGTTGCTTTTGTTTTTGATGCTTCGTGCTTAGTTAGCTGGCTAAAAAGGCTAAAAGGGTGGCAAAATCTGGCTAAAAAGGTTGTGGTACCTTTTAATAATTAAAACATACACAGGGAAAGTTGTATGTAATACATTATGGTGTTAATAATAATAATTACTATTATTATATTATGGGAGTATTCTAATTAGATGAAACCTTGCCATTGACAAGCCCTAAAGCCAAAAAAGAGTGGGGGGGGGAAAGGAGGGAGATAGAAGGGTGAGAGGGGGATGGGGTGAGAGGGGGGGAGAGATAGAAAAGAAATTAGATATAAATACATTACATTATGTTCAACTTGTAAAAATTCCATTAACCATTTAGAAGAGAGGAATTTTAATTCCTCCTAGTTTCTCTTATAAGAGGGTGTCACTGTCTTGATTTATTTAAACTTATGTATAGGCAAGTCAGCCCAAAATTACAAGATTTTTGCACTTTTTGCTATTTGAAACCATCAAAACACAAGAACGCCAACAGAGAAATCATTAATATTGTACATTTTTTCTTTTTTTAGGGCTACCGAGTAAGAATATGAAATGAAAAGAAGATAAGAGAATATGAAAAAATATTTAAAAATTGTATCACTTGACATGGAATGGCTGATGTATTTAGTAAAAACTTACAGTAATTCTTTCTTAATATCATTAAATAGTTTATTAACAACTTCAAAATCAATTGTTTAAACACAGTTATTACACCGATTCTGTTTAAATATTACAATGTTTAAAATAAAGTTAAGAATAGAAATTAATAATAGCTGAAATACAGAGAACCCCACTTTCACATTAATGAAGCATATGGAAGTAAAGAATATTTTGCTCCATGTGTTTCAAGTTACTATTATAACTTTCCTGTTCACTAACGTGGATACTTAGTTTACATGTTCTTTTAAATATAATTGTGATGAATCAGTGTATTGATATGTGTCACTCACAGTATTGACCCAGTATTGCATACCACTGTGCCCGACCACAGCATACACCTGTATCATGTGAAAGAGACCTTAGGCTAACTCCACTGAAAGTTAACTTTCTAATAACAGCATTGAGTTAAAAGTTTTTCATTAGATGGTCCAGTAATTGCATCTGATATACTGTATTGGCCCAAATATAATATGGTCTGAATGTAATGCGATTCTAAGCATTTTGAAGGAAAACTCAGAAACAGGAAATACACATTTTATTTTATCCTTCTAAATGCTTGTGAACAATGCATGTTTATGGGCTCTAATGACCTCGATGTTGACAAGCCATAAAGCCATAAAGGAAAAAAAAAAAAAATGCAAGCACTTATGCGAATAGTGTTTTTCAACATGGTTTACATTTTACTTGCTCATCATCAAATAAATAATGAGAAAATATTTAGAAATGATAAATACAAGAAGAGGTTCAGACTGAAGGCTACTGAGACTGACTACAGGCCTACTGGCTAATATTGACACCAAAGTGTGTGTGAAAGATTACTCCGGGGAGAAAACAAAGCTGCATCGTAATAAACTTTGAAAACCATGAGTTCTTGATTAGCGATTATAAATAAATGTGCTAAAATAATTGATGACGCGCACAGTATCCAAGTTATTGTTGTGAATCTTTAAGTTCTCAAATATAGTACGAATACAACACTTGAAGATACATAGAGCGAAAAATAATTCATAGGATGCTGTAACTGAACTTGAGCAAAATTATTTATAAACTATATTGTATGGTCAAAAATCTAAATCACAATTTTTCTTGAGACATTGAAAAGTGTAAGAAAGGGGTTCTTCAATAATGTAAAAAGTTGTCAAATTACAAAATTAAAAAAATATAACTCAAAATCAAGATGAGAACAAATGTAAAATAAAGAAAATCAATGAATCCATACCTGTGGCTTGACCACCTTGCCACCCTGCAGTTGCCTCAGGAGACTTTGGATGGGGTCATCGGCCTTCTCATTGGGCTGAGAAGCACTGGGATGGTGTAAGAGAGGTGGGAGAGGCACACCCATGGGCGTGGGTCCCACAGGTGCTTGAGGCTGTGGTGGCGGTTGAGGCTGCGGCTGGGGCTGTTGCTGAGGCTGAGGCTGAGGCTGCAATCCACCCATGTCCCTTATCAACTGCTGCAGGGGATCAAGGGCTGGTGCAGGTCCGCCAACTGCACCTGTCAGCTTCGATGCATCACCCACTAGAGGGGCTGGTGTAGTGGGTATTTTGGATTGCTGAAATATGGTATTAAATTTAATTTTCCACTGGTTCCAAAAATTTTAATTGTAAGGGGTAGTCAAATGATAACCGAACACCTGCTACAACTTCACCATGGAAAGCTTTTATTTAAAAGTAATTACCAAAAACGTTGACACATTTATCCTTTTGGGAGACGAGACGATCAATTCCAGTTTTGTGGAAAGAGATAGATCGCTGACAGATCCACAACCGCAACCACTCTTGCACTTCCTTGTCTGAATGAAATTGACGTCCACGAATGTCTTTCTTTAGGTCGCCAAAGATGCGAAAATCACAAGGTGAAAGATCCGGGCTGTACGGATGATGTTAAAGCGTTTCCCAATCAAATCGCTGAAGCGTCGCCTTCATCAGATTGGCAGTATGGGGGCGAGCATTATCATGCAACAGGATGATTCCATCCGACAGTGTTCCTGGGCATTTTGACTTTATGGCACATCGCAGTTTCTGCAAAGTATCTGCATAGCGTTGCGCATTGATTGTGGTTCCATGCTCAAGGAAGTGGACAAGCAGAGGGCCCCTACTGTCAAAGAAGGTCATCATGACTTTACTGGAACTTGAGTGAACAGCTTTGGATTTCTTTGGCGGGGAGAATTGAGATGTTTCCATTGCTGGCTTTGCCGTTTACTCTCGGGTTCAAAATGGTGGCACCACGTTTCGTCCCGTGACGATACAGGATAGAAACGCATACTCTTCCTCATGGTACCGATGCAGATGACTCAGACATGACGCCATTCTGTCAATCTTTTGTCCCTCCGTCAGTTGATGCAGAACCCACTGCACGGAAATTTTGTGGAAATGAAAGTGATCTTTGATAATGGCATGCATGGAGCCATGGCTAATGCCAACCTGAACACGAATTTCTTCCTCTGTGATTTGTCGGTTTTCCTGGATAAGAACATCAATCTGCCCTATCACGTCAGGGATAATGGCTCACGGGCCTGTCCAGGACGTGCATCGTCTTGCAGTGACACCCTTTTCAGAATCTCCTATGCCACTCGTGAGAGACATGCAGTGTTCACCGTACACAGCAGACATGCGACTATGAATTTCACGTACTCCAGCACTCTCAGCCACCAGAAAACAAACTACTCCTCTCTGCTCTTCTTTGCTTGCCTCCTTTTCTACAGCTGGACAACAAACTAAACCAGTCCGTGCACCAACAAGGACATAACCCAACAACTGCGAGCACTTGTGAGTTGTCACTATGCAGTTCTCCTTCCACAGTGATGGCAGTACCAATACTTAACAACTATGTTGCCACTTTTTGCACGGACTGTGTGTTATGGAAGGTGTTTGGTTTTCATATGACTGCCCCTCATATTACTACTCAACTACGCCAATTATAACAACTGTTCCTTTTCCTTACTAATATAGAAGAAAATAATAGTAATAATATGAAAGAAGTTTGTTTACAGTAATTTAATTAACTGTATAGAGTTATTTAATTCATATGGTGTTTAATAGTTAGTAATTTAGTAGATATATTTTGCTTTACTAATCTCTTTCTTCACAAAATTAAAGTTATTTTTCTTTAATTTTTCTAGGAGTGACATTTAACCTACTTGTTGCATTTGAGAGAGCAATTGATACACTGGATTCTTTTGAGGAGCATAAGGTCCCAGAGTAGAAGTATCCAATGGCTGTTGTGCCATTTGCTGCATAATTAGCTAGAGACAGAAAAGCAAATTATTCACATTTATATTAATACTTCAATGGGAAAGGTAAAATTGAGATAATAAACCATGTGACTAACCTGCTGTTGCTCTAATGGTGACATCGTACTCCACTGTTCAGTCTGAGAGAGTTTTCCCACCACAGCTTGAACTGTGGCTGCTTGCCTATACATAGAAGTAATTATTATTTTATAAACTGGCACTATGCCTGTGCAAAGTATTTAACATAAATATGACTCTTAAAACAAATAATTTAGAAGATACATATTAACACAAATAAATGAGGTCTACCAACTTCATAAAGTGTAATTACTTATAAGAAACAAGTAATTATAAAAGGACTTATAGTTAACTTTAGAAAACATTAATATTGGTCAGCATAAGTTCCATGATGATCATTGAAAAGAATTTAATACATGTCCGATCAGTTAAATATAATTCTCCTAGCAACTCTGTTGCTTTTTACTTTCTCATATACGTAGTATATAGAAAGTTTTGTAATCATGAAAAAATTAGAAAGCGAGGTTTCAACGGTAATATTCGTTTTGGCAATCCCCGATCTGAAAAAGTGGTTTTTGGCATAACGTCCATCTGTCTGTAGCGATGCCAAGTAAACGGATGAACCAATTTAATTCCAATTCATATTTACGGTAGAATTTACTTGTTGTCAATGCACGTGCTCTTAATTTTTTTTACTTTACAAAGGGTGCTTCACATGAAGATCAAAATACTCTTGAATGTTTCTCAAAAACGGTTTCAACGATTTTGCTCAAATTTCCTGTATATAAAGTACAATTAGTATGTATTACATACGCATTAGCACTATTTCACTTGAAAATTTGGTATAGACAAATAAAAATAATTTCTGTCTGCTACACTTACACATTAGTTAACTGTTTCAGGAAACTTGAATAATATTTAGTAGTCTAAATGGAACACTTTTTGTAAACTGACATGAAAGATATAATAATGATAAAATACATAGGAGAACAGTGAACAGAATCTGTCATCAATTTCTAATTCATCAATTATCTGTCTACAACAAAATTACATTTACATAACACTTTTACAATATTTATAAGACTGATATATCACTATATGTATTGAAATAATATTCTGAATATTTATTTTATTTTCAAATTTCAAATAAAAGACAGTAAATAAAGCCAAATAAAAGACAAATTTTAAAGTTCGTCTAGCGATTTTAAGCATGATTAGCTTGCCAGAAATGACCCTTCCGAAGTACAATTCTTTCTCACTCTACGCAATAAATGGAGAAACGTATATGAGAAAGTATGTGCAATGGTTTTGCTCCAGTAGTTATTTATGAGATATGTAAGTTGAAGACCAGAGTACAAAAGACAATGCACAATAAAAGAAAAGGGTTCAATCATGTATCATTCTGGTGCTCAGTGCAGCTAAAGGAACAATTTTGAAGGGTAATTAATCACATAGCAATCAATTTATGGAGATTTGGCATCATTATTCAAGCTCTGTAACTTCTCATCTGGTTCTCATCTACTAAATTTTAATGTAGATATTTTTATGTTATAATAATAATAATAAATTAATAGTCAGAAAAACAGCACAAACTGCGTATGACCACGTGGAGGACAATAAACTAATATACTCTCTGGAAGGAAGCTAGGGACCATCCCATCAATTTTGATCAAGAGCCCTAAGGCAGAGGTGGATTTAAAAATTTCAGCAAAAATTCCTAGATAATATAAAAAGTTAGCTATGAGTTACAATACTAATAGAATGTCAATATGTTTGTAATTTAACGCAAAAAATTTACATGTACAAATTATTATCGAACTATAGATTATTCTCAGTACAGTGTTTAAAAATCATAAGAATTGAAATAACACTAAATTCACGATTTATTATTACAATAAACATGCCCCTACACAAAGCCTAGAGAACCTGTATAAGAAATCCGCCTCTACCTGAAGGAAAACCGGAGAAAAACCCGGGCCAGGATGGGGCTACAGAATTAATGTACACAACCGTGCCAAAGTTGAGTACACATAAAACTAAATTAATATGAGCCATAAGACAACACAATCATGCAACAAAATAGTTTTTGAAATTGTTATAAGTTATTTAAAAAGTACTACAGCAATGGCGTGATAAAGTACAAGACGGATTTAACTTTTATTAAAATCAATAAATTATTTTACATTGTAGAAGCACTGGTGCAGGAGGTAGTTTTTAACAGCAGATTTGAAGAGCTCCAATTTCATAATATCTTTTATACTCTTGAGCAGGGAATTATATAGAACGATTCCCGAATGATATGTTCCTTTTTGGCAAAGAGTGGTTGAAACTCTAGGGCGGTGAATATTACTACTATTGTGAGTATTGTGTTCATGAATGAGACTGTTTTGTATGAAGCAAAGGTGGCACTTCAGTAATTCAGTCTTAACAAACATGACCGTTTCATAAATATAAATGCAGGGAAGTGTTAAGGTATTTAATTCCTTGAATAAAGGTTTACAAGGGTTTCGGGGGTGAGATTTACAAATTATCCGAACTATCCTCTTCTGAATTTTGAAAGTTTGAATACTCTGACTGGAATTGTCCCAGAAGGTAATGCCATAACGTAAATGGGAATAAACGTTTCCAAAATATATGCAATGGGAAATAAGTGGACTAACTACGTTAACTAATATTCGGAATGCGTAACACGATTTGCATAATTGAGAAGTAAGATTGTCAATGTGACAATTCCATTTCAGGTTGTCTTGAATATGGAGACCTAAGAATTTTGTATTTGTAACAGTTTTTAATGGTGTTCCATTTAAAGAAAGAGAAACCTGAAGCAAGGATTTTGTGATACTATTGTGAAATGACATAGACACTGTTTTGTCAGTGTTTACAATGAGACGATTTGCATGGAACCAAGTCGAAAGGTTAGACAAAACGTTTTGAGCGTTTGCGTGTTTACATAGTAAATAGTGTCATCAGGAAAAAGAACCATTTTGCAATCTGATGTGGATGATGACATGTCGTTCACATACAATAAAAAGAGTATAGGACCGAGTATTGAACCTCGGGGTACTCCGCAAATAAGTGGCTTTGTTTGTGAAGGACTACAATGAAGTATTTTATTTTTGGTATAGGATAGTTCAACCTGTTGATATCTATCTTTTAAATAAGAAGTTAGCCATTGATGTGGAAGTCCACGAATGCCTAAAGAATGCAATTTGGAAAGGCGAATTCTGTGATTGATGACATCGAATGCTTTGGATAAGTCAAGAAAAACACAGAGGATTTTCCCTACAGTCAACAGATGTGGTAACATCGTTTAAGAAAAAAAATATGGTGCTTGTAGTGGAAAAGGATTTCCTAAAACCATGTTGATCATCACAGAAAATGTTATTTTTTGATAAAAAATCTAGAAGATGCTTGTAGATCAATTTTTCTAGGATTTTTAAGAAAGTTGGTAGTAGAGATATTGGTCAATAATTTCCAATATTAAGTTTGTTTCCTTTCTTCTGTAAAGGTTTCACTTTAGCTCTCTTATATATGTTAGGAAACACCCCTTCCAATAAAGAACTATTAAAAATATTTATGAGTGAATTTTATATAGCATGGGATGAAAATTTAACAATAAACTCGGGTGTATCATCTGTCTGTTGATGATTCTCATAACTTCACTGGCATTAGTTTCAGAAGGGAACATAGAATTGGATACGTGAGTGGATATAATTGGAGGACATTGATTTGGTTATATTGAGTTTGTTATTTTACCAACTTCTGAGAAGCAACAATTAAACAAATTTGCGATGTCCTGAGGATTTGATATTGTTTAGTACAGAAATATATTCTTCGCGATTTTCAGAAGTTGACGTGTAATTTTTAACAATGTTCCACATGGCTTTTATCTGGTTGTTTGACTTTAGTACCTGCCCGTTGTTTTCCAATAACTTTAGCTGCGTAGAGTACTTGTCGAAGAGTAGTCTTATATTTACGAAAATAATCAGAGTTTGTTTTTTGAAGAAATTCTTATCCCTCGGGTGATCCATCTATTGTATTTCTTCATGTTAATTAACTTGCATTTTATGGGAAAGCTAGAGTTGTAATGTTTTAGGAATATTGAGATAAATACACTGAATTTGTCTTTGGTATTTTGGCAACATCTTTCCATGTTTCTTCATGCAAATAATTTATAAATATGGATTAATTTGTGTCATTTAACTCTCTTGAAAAACTTGTAAAGGATTTTAAGTGGCTTTAGTTTATTTTCTATAGTCAATACTTGAGCAAGGTGATCGCTGTATCTGGCAATAAACACTTCAGAGAAATACGAGATTCCATTGTTGACGATAATTTGATCTAGCAATGTTTGAGATGAACCGGAGAGGCGAGTGGGGTCGTTTGTCATAGTAATAAGGTTGAAGGAGTTGATAAGATTCTTGAAACGATTAATTGGTGAATATGCAGTTGGGTGTACTCAGGATATCGATGTTGAAATCACCACATATAAGGACAGATTTAGTAGATTTGTGTGTGATATGTTTTGAAACAATTTCAAAGTTCTGAAAAAATATGTCAAGATCTGACTGAGGTGGTCTATAAATACACAAAACAACAATACCGGTGTAGAGACATGTCCTTCTCTACATAGTACACACCAAATGCGTGCCATGCATACGCATCAATGAATCTCCCCCGTAACGCCGACGCCTATTAACAACGTTGATGTAGGAACGCTATTCCTACATATCGACAAGGTACATACCTTCACACGCAAGAAACTTAGAAAAACTTGCCACGAAAAGCTATACGTTCACCATGTTGTTTACTGTTTACTGATCTCCAAGGCCCTCTACCGCCATCTATATAAGAGAACCTCAAACCACACGACGCCAAGGAACCTTCGAAACAGTAAACAAATAGAAGACTCAAAATGAAACAAGTCGTCTCGACTGCGATTCCATAACGGCACTCACTAATCTGCCCCCCGCACGACCTATTAGGAATATTATCTTTAAGGAATGAACTATGAGACAGTGTTAAGCCCCCAGGCAGTCATATATTTCTGTTAAAACGCAACCTGATAGCAACGAAACATTCCTTATCCTAGCGAGTCTCGACTGGAGCACACCNCTCGACTAGAGTACACCTCTGCGCATGAGCTCTGAAACGTTCTAAGTTGAATTTCGTCCATACCGAATTCCTACGCTGAATCCTAATCATATCCTGGCGATATATTTCTGCAACTCTGACAATATGTATTTCTACAATTCTGGATACATATTTCAACGAGCCTAGAAAGCATTCAACGCTGAACTTCAACCACGCCGAAGTCTAGAGAAACCATATCCTAACGATATACATTTAAACTTCACCGGCGCTGAACCCCGGAGAAGTCACATCCTGAAGACTTACATTCAAAAGGATCTTCGAAGTTCAACACCGACAACGCCCTGACGCTGAGGAAATTCCGTCCTCCAAACCTTGGCGACTGCGACTTCGAAGCCCGACGCGAGAGACACCACGACGAAGCTTTCCACTGGCGGTACCACTACGCAGAAGAGCACTGGGTTCCGTGGATTGCTGCCACCGACGCCGCAACTTGGTTATATACGTGAGAAACTAATTCAAGCGGAGCGTTCAACCGGCCACCTGTCGTATCGTGTCAACCTCTTTTGTTTTATCCCAAGACAGGTTCATTCATTTCTGTAATAAAAGCTTATTCTTTGAAGAACCAACTTGGAAATATTTATTTTGTGAAGGAAGAGATTTTGTTGCAAATACAACAAAATCACCGCCATCGCAACACCGGTGTCAGTCAGATTAACTGCAGAAAAGTTGAACACACTATCTATGCAGAAGTTCTCGTACCCTGGCAGTGGAGAAACAAAATATCATTACAAATGTAGATACACGTACCTCTGTGGGGATTTTTTCCTTTAAAATTTTGCCGACAGCAAGAACTTGCTAAATAATAATTAGAAATAGCAGTATCTTCGTTGTTGTTAGTTGAAAGCCAATGTTCTGTGAGGCAAAGCAATTCGAATGGATTTTCGTGTACCAGAATTTCATTGTCTGTCTGTTTGTTTGAAAGGGATTGGACATTATGATGATATATAATTATATTATTTTCGCAAAGAGTTTGTGATTCATGAGAAATGGAATCAACATTAGATTGTGGAGAGGAATTTGAATTTGGTACAGCTTCTAGTTCCGGATCATGCCCGCACACTGCACCCGAAGTCACCTTTGAGTACCACATTGTACTCCTGAGCGCAAGTTGCAACTGTGAGTGGGGGCGGCAGGAGATGTGGATGGAGGAATAGATGAGGATGTGGGAGATGAGGAAGCAGTAGGTGAAAGAACGGGGACGGGAGAAGAAATGGATGTGGAGATAGGAGGAGGGTGATGAGGTAGGAGCATAGGGAGGTGGAGGAGGAGGAAATGAGGTAGGAGCAGGAGGAGGTGTAGGAACGGGTAAAGGGGCAGGAGGATGATGTGAGGTCAGATGTGAAGTTAGGAGAGAACCGAAGAGATGTTTCCCAGACAGTCTCAGATGTAAACCATGCTGGATAAAGTCCTTGGCAGTCAGGTGTGGTTGCAAATTTAAAAAATGTGATTTTTGTGTCTGCCAGGTGATGTTTCAAGGAGATGTTTGCAGGTTAATTTCATGGTTTATTTGTGAAACATTGAAGCGTGGAGGCAGGCTAGAGAGTATTGTTTGTGTGCTGAGAGGCCATTTTTATTTTTTGTAGATGTTCAGACACGTTGAAATGACCAGCCAAGTTAATATCATTCTGCCCACCTATGATGATTACTGTGTCCCGCTCTGTGAGTTTTTTAGTGAAGGTGTCCAGTTCTCGAATAACTTCAGTCAAACGAGCATTTGGCTTTTTAAAAAAAACGGAGACTGAGAACTGGCTAGGAAGCAATCCACGCAAAACGGAGGACATCTGACGCCCGTGTGAATCAGCTAATATGAGCACGTTTGATTTCTGCGTGGAAGTGTTGGCTTCATCTCTGGGTAGCACTACTTTACGTGGTTTTGGGCAGCTGTGCTTACCAGTGCATGGTTTGTGAACAGTTTTGGGTACTGGATGGGAGGGGATGACACTAGTAGGTAAGGGAGGAAACAGGGACATGTCATCTAACACACTAAAGTTATTCTGAGTGAAGAGTTGGGATGGTGCATGTGTCGTTGGTCTAACCGGGTGATAGCAGTTGGAAGGATGGTGAGAATTCCTGACTGTAGACCAACCGCCGATCGTGTTCATATTGACCTTTTCCAGCGCATTGATCTGTGTGTCAATATAATGTACCAAGTCATTGTATGCCTTCTGAAGATCAGCTTTGAATGAGTTGAGGAATGCGATAGTGTCCATTGTTGTGAGTTAGTTAGCAACTTAACGACAAAAGCAAATGAGAATACACGAAAACTGACAACTAACACTGAATGAAGGATATTAGTATAATAATATATTTATTACTACAGAAGTTACAAATGAGATATTAAATAAATTAAATATACAAACAAACCAACGACAAAAATAATTGAAATAATTATTTAGGGCGACCACTGGAGGTTATTTAATTCGACAATAACTACTCTATCTTATGTTAAAATGTAAATAAATACGAAAGAATCAAGAAAAACGAATTGTAAAATGATGTAATAATTCTATGAAATTATGACGACGAAAACTTGGGTGCAACAATGGGGCAGGGTTTCTTTGAAAGTTTAATTATTATGTGATAGAATGTGCACAATAAATTCTAAATGCACTCTAATGTTTACTCCTTATGCACCAAGAAACTAAATTAATGATTCCGTTTGTACTTAGATACGTGTTAGTTATGCAATATTAGATAGTTTTATGACAGATACAGATATCATCATGCAAAAACCATTCCTAAAAAAATTAAATCAAAACATAAAATAGACTGATATTTAATTTCTTAGAACCAAACCATTATTATTATGTACAAGACAACTCCTTTATTTCTAAGATTGTTCCTTTAATCTGGATGTTAGAGTAGCGATTGGACCCACCTCAACTGTATCTGCCTCTGCAACATGAACTGATACTGATGTAGGAGGAGACTATCCTGAGGTAAGCCAGCCGGGATACCCGAGGAAGAAGGTGGAACTAGAGTGGGAGACGATGTTGCCATCTGCTCACTGGCCTGTAGTCACCATCAAAACATACAATGTAAACATTCATGTTGATAAAATTAATGTGTTTCTGCCACATTTGTTTGGTAGTTGTCAGCTTTCCTGGTGCTCAACAAATTCATTGTAAGTAGAAAGTGAAGAACACTTTCACATACTTATTGTTTCTCAGATAAAATTAGGAAAGTCATATCTTATATTGCTAAGTCATGAAGTTAAAATTTCTCCAACAATATAGGTTCAAGCTCCAAATCATTGTCAAATCATTGACATGTGCCTACAGAAGCAGCATGTTTATAATTACCTCATAGACACTTTTCTCAAGTGTATTGTTTTCATATAATCACATAAAATTGTCCTATATTTAAGCATATTAGTTTATACTGTTGAAATGTTGAATGATGTGACATTTTCCATTATTAGCATTTACTACAGACCAAGCGATTTGTAGCACACGCAGGACATATACTGCTAAGCTTGAATTCAACAAGTTTTGAAGAAACAAGGAAGATGAACAATTAATTAGGTATATTTCAATAGCACTTCTTCAGAAAAAAAAATTACATACTAAAAAGGATTAGGAGGAATCGTGAAGCAATTAATAAATTTTGTTTCATTGTTTCAGTATCAAAAGAAATATTGAAATGATACAACATTTTAATTGGGATCCAGTTAATGCTATTTATTATGCATGCGGCTGGGTGATGCAGACAACTTTGATGCTAACTTTCATTTAAAGGTGAATACTGAAGAAAAGGTCACAATTGAGCAACAGGAAGAAATGTCACAGAAATGAATGTCTAAAGATTGTGCCAGAAAGAATATAAATTAAGGAATGCCAATTCCTCTTGCAAAACTTTCAAGGGAATCATAAGAAAAACAACAAACCAACAATTAATTGCAAAAGAAGCAATTAAAAAGCATATGATCCACATGGAGGACAATAAGATGATTATTTGCTCAATTCTGAATTTGTTAAAAAGTACAAAAATGCTCAAGAATTTTTTCAAAACCTGAAGGAGGATGTCTTACATTGTGGTAAATACAGCAAAATATTTTTAATGTATTTGAAAATACTGTGACAAAATTATTTATTTTCTGATTTTCAAATTATCTCCATATACAATTTCTGGAGAATCTTGAAAGGATTTACATGAGTAAATACAATACATACCAGTATTTTCTGAAAAAAATGTGAATCTGTCACGTAACATTTTTATTTAAAAAGGTATGATACCAAAATGGCTAAAATCAAGTTAGCTCAGACAAGATAATAGTTCTTAATCCACAAAAATTAAAGTACACGTAATATAATAACTTTATCCTTAGTATTTGTAAGATGATATATTATAATGTTACCAAAGAAACAAGTATTGCATAAAACATACCTTCAGAGGGGGCATTGATGGACCAGGAGTAAATGGAACACGACCCCAAGTTTTAATGAGTTCCCCTAATTGAGAATACCTCTCATCACAGCCTCTTCTCACGAGCAATGTTAGAGTAAAATAACCTGATCGGAACCACTCTGCCATTTCTGCAGCTGAAAATGGACCTGAAGAAACAAAAGGAAGAATAACATGCAACTTAGAACCCGTATACATTTAAGGTCACATTAAATTATGATGATTTATAGGGTAAGTAATGTTCTGCCAAAAATGTGATCAAGACTGCATAGAAAAAACACAGAGGGAATTTCACTTCATAACATAATATAAAAACAGAGCATTTGTCAGTGGTGTTTTGATATCGCAATAACTTTGTTGGTTGGCGAAGCAGTGGAGAGATGAGCAGTGGCAGGGACCCTGGGAGTGCCCTGTGCACTGGAGTGAGTTTGATCCTTTGTTGCAATCTGCGTTTTGTGCGAGGAAAAGTCGAACATCTCCACAAAACCTATAAATGTCAAATGGTGACGAACAGCACTGATGGCAACACATAGGTGAAGAGGGAAATGAAAACTCTAATTGTCACTACTGTAGAAAAAGAGTGGTGAGGAAAGTAGAAACCTTCCTGAACTGTAACAAAAAAATATCACAAGAGCTGTCGAGATCAAGTCAATTTGAAAAGTGGAAAATACTTTTACTTGTTGCTATTCAGACAAAACCTTCATATGAATTCAAAATTGGCCACCACAACTGTAAACGAATCTGAAATGGCAACAGATATTGATGACCAGATTCCGTCCCAACATGAAGATATTAAAAATCTGAGAAAATAACTAACTAAACACCAAAAGGATGATGATAAACACCAAACGATGCAATGATAAAGTACAGAAGAGAATTGTTAATAGTCAACAAGCCCCCGGCAGGAAAACTAGTACAGGCAACAGCTCACTAGCCTACAATCTATTACACTAACATTGTGACTCTCTTACCAAAATTTGATCAGTTCCTGCTGGACATCCAACAGTATAATCCAACCATCATAATATTGACAGGAACCAGGTTGAAACTGGACATCCCGAATCAAATGATTAGAATAGAAAGCTATAATATTTTCCATAGAGACAGAGTGGGGAGGCATCCTGATTAACATAGCAAGAAACTTTAAAGGTAATGCACAGATAGTGACTCTACAGCCAGATCAGCAGAGTGGAACACTGGAATCAATATGGATACAATCAGGCTTCATCAACTTCTATTCAATATATATGTAATATATTGCCCTCCCACATGAACGCAACAAATCACAAACACCGATGAAGAGCATTTAGACCTGATTCGAAAAGCAGATGATATAAAATATCTCATAATCATACTAGGTGATTTTAACTTGTCATCACTTCACTGACTTCAACCAGACCCAACTCAAGTCTCACCAGTGGCTAAGGAATTTCTCAGGATAATCAATGACTCATCTTTTACTCAGCTGGTAACAGAAGTAACTAGATTCCATGACGGGCAAACACACGCAACACTAGATCTAGTCCTACTAATGACGACATCACTATCACCATCCTCAACAACCAGACCTGTCAGAAAAAGTGATTACAAGGTCCTAACTATGAGCCTACAAATCGAACTCTGCAACTGCCTGCTCCCCTGTGAGAAGAGCAAGACATACTGAAGAGCTAACTTACTGGATAGGTTTTTTGAAACATCACATGCGCTGCACGCGCGCACACAAACACACATATGTGTGTGTGTGTGTGTATAGCCACTAACACACACATTAGGCTATTTTCGATTCAAATGTATTTTTAGGCGGAAGGTTTCCGTGGTCGTTACGAGCTAAGTCGTGGAGAACGAGGGAAAGTTTTCAGCCGTTAGGATGGGAGCTGAGCTCCCTCGTTCTATGGACCAAATTTAAACAGAAGCGGTTCACAACGTATTTGTTTTGAAAAATAACGCGTACATCGAAAGCTGAGTTCTTGGGAGAGAATACCAGTGGCAACGGAAATTTACTGAAGATTTTTAAAACAAAAGGTCACGTCAGTTTGCAAGTTCAAAAGCGCAGCGGCTACAGGCGAGCGCGGCAGATGGAAGAGAAAGGTTTTATGGTTTAGAGAAACTACAAAGGCTGCGTGGGTGTGAGAGGGCATTCCCTTAGTTTGCGCAGCGGCCAGCGGCCTAGGAGCGGCAGCGGTACACCAGACTTTGGGAACTGGAAATTTTAAAGGGACGAGTTCGGCCATTTAAAATATTAAGTGGAATATATTTAGCGCGTTTATTGTTAAAAACCGCCTGGTAAAAACCGCCTGGTGAAGACCGCTCAAAACGGTTGAAAATGACGCCGTTGAGCGCGGAAATGTTCCAAAATGCAGCTCGTCGATTGGCCTGGCGTGTGCGTTCTCAAGTCAAAATTAATCTACGACAAGTATTTTGGGTTCATTGAAAGAGTAAGTCACATGACTGGAAAACGTAGATCACGTGAGTAAGTGACAGACGGGTAGTGGGAGCGTATATACGAGCGTATAAACGAACTTTGAGCATTACGATTCCGATTCTCATTCTTAGACTATTATTCTTAGATTCTTGTCATCTGATTTCTGAGACACTCGTTCGGAGAGCGAGTCATGTTATTTGTTCCAAGCATTTCGGAACTTTGTGCGTTTTTATAATGGCACTTTTCGGGGTTTTTTTCAAGTAAACTTTGAGAACTTTTTACCTCTTCGTCTCAACATTCAGTTCCGCTCGGGTTGCCACGAGGTAGTAGTGTGAAGCCTATTCAGCTCTTTGAAGCAAATGGAATCCGGTCGGCAATTATTGCTACTGCTCGATCCCCGACGCGCAACGCAATTCTTGGAATGCCGTCTGGGGCTTGGCACCTTTTCCCACAACAACAGACACTGATCTATAATCTTTTCAAGGTATTCTCTAGGTCGGCTGCGTCCGCCTATAACTTTTTAGCGATAAGCGAGAAGAAACAGTGTTTCAAAAAGAATAACGAAAGCCCACGCTCAGAACTCTTAAAAACAGAGCTAATTGAACAAATTGAGCATTAACAGAAAATGAGCGGTTCTAATTATTTTGTATTTCGTAAAATTTTAATGGTATTTGGTTTTTGAAATTATGTTAAATTAACTTAAGGGGTTGTTTTGTCAACAGATGTATTAATTTTGTAATTGGGAAAATGACGTGTGACTTTTGGGGGCAGTGTGCATGTATTTAAATTTAATGTATTTGTGTAAATTAAAATATTAAGTCAATTTATTTCATTCGTTTTCCTCGCCTTAAGGAATCCCAGAATGTATTTTCACTTATTTAAATAATTCACAACCCATGTATTTAATTAGTTGATTTTTTTTGGTGGGGCTTTAGGGCTCGTCAACATCAAAGGTCATTAGAGCCCTTGCAAGTAGGGAAAAATGCAGTTTCGCACCATAGAGAAGAGCCGTAGTGACTCTTCCCCGTGTGTGGGACTCGCCGAATATCTCGACCATACCCACTAAAAAACCCTCCTGAAATCAACGAATATCTAAATAGAAAGATGAAAGAAAAGAAAACAATAAAAATTCATTATATCACAAAAAAAAGGGAAAACAATTTTTAAATATTATATTTTCGAACTACAGAAACGAACGATGAAAACAAAAAAGACAGTAAAGATGAAAAGGGAATGAAAATTTTCAAACCCTCCCGAGAACTTGCGGGAGGAGCCCCGATCTACTCATAAAATTCAATAGTTTGTTAACATTAACCGTTTCATTTCCGAGAATTGTTGGTAAATCTGTAGCCAGACCAATTTGTCTCCGTATACTTGAGTATCTTCTGCAATCAGTTAGTAGGTGACGCACTGTCAGAGAACAGCTACACTCCTCACAAACGGGTTCATCATCAAGTAGTAAGAGATACCTATGAGTGAGAGGACAATGTCCTATGCGCAGGCGAGTCAGCAAGACCTCGTCGCGCCGGGCTGGCCTACAGGAACTGCTCCATGACTTAACAGAAGATTTGATAAGTCGGAGCTTATTCCTTTCAACAGCTAACCACTCATTGCTCCATTCACTCAGAATCCTCAACTTGACGAAATTTAAGAGATCTAGTTTAGGAATCGTGGAGAAATCCACGCGATTCCTGAGGCATGCCGTCTTTGCGCAATCGTCTGCTTCATTTCCTCTGATACCCACGTGTCCGCGAACCCAGCAAAACATTATGTTCTTTCCATTACTTTGCAGTGAGAAAAGCACATCCTGGATACTCTGGATAAGCTTATCAGCTGGATACATGTTCTGCTTGCTTGGATTGCTTGGAGGGCACTCAGCGAATCAGAACAAATCAGGAAATGTGAACCGCGGAAGCACTTTGTAGTTCGCAATGCTCGAAATATGGCGTAGCACTTCGCAGTGTAAACACTGCACAAGTCGCCTAGACGGTAGCCACTGGTCTCACGGGGAAATACCACGGAGCAGCCGACACCATCAGCCTGCTTCGACCCGTCGGTAAACACAGGGATACGGTCCCGGTATTTGTAGAGGATTAGCTGAAAGTATATCCTCAACATCGGAGCTGGAGTGTTCTTCTTGTCATGATGCAAAAGATCGAAAATAATCTTCGGCTTGTGCAAAGCCCAAGGGGGAGACTTACTAAAACCTTGATGTAAGACATTAAGTGTGCGTATATTTAAGGTTTCCAAAATTTGTTTGGAGCGATATCCAAAAGGTTTGGTTGCTCTCAGTCTGTTGTTGTAGAAACGGATGGAAGAAGAGGATGGATGAAAAACCGCGTTGTGTACCAGATTGTCGGGTAAAGTTTGCAAGTGGCAAAAGTGTCGTAGCATGAGGATTTGCCGCCGGAGGGAAAGAGATGGTTCGCCACTCTCGACATACAAACTCGGAATGGGACTAGTGCGGTATGCTCCCGTAACTAGTCGAATTCCGGCATGGTGGACACTATCCAACTTCTTTAAATAGCTTGCACGAGCAGAGCTATATACAACGCAGCCATAATCGAGCCGAGATCTTATGAATGCTCGATAAAACTGGTGCAGGGAGTAGCGATCAGCGCCCCATTCCCTGCTACTGAGGCACTTCAATAAATTCAGAGATTTTAATGTTCTTGCTCTTAGGTCTGTTAGATGTTCAATCCAATTCAGTCTCTGATCAAAGATAAGACATAAGAATTTCACAAAAAGATAAAATTTGAGAACGTTGTTCCCCAGGGTTAGGTGAGGTTCTGCCAGAAGGCTTGGTCTCCTACTGAAAATAACACAGCGTGCTTTCTCAGCAGAGAAACGAAAACCTGTCTTTTTCGACCAGTGGTATAATCTATTCAGGACGAGTTGGATTTGTCGCTCCGCACCTGTGACACTCTTTGATGAACAAAAGATAGCAAAGTCATCGACAAAAAGAGAGTGTAAAACAGGATTCTTTACAGCAGACGTTATGCTGTTTATGGCCACTGCAAAAAGGGTCACACTCAAGACTGAGCCCTGAGGAACACCGTTCTCCTGAAGAAGGAGATCCGAGGTGTCTCTTCCAATTCTATAGCGGAAGAAACGCTGATCCAAAAAGGACATGAGCATCAGAGGAAGACGTCCTCTAAATCCCCAGGCATAGAGTTGTTGTAAAATGCCATGACGCCAAGTAGTATCGTAAGCCTTCTCGATGTCAAAGAATATTCCGATGAGATGTTGTCTTCGGACGAAAGCATTTTGAATTGCTGATTCCAGGAGAAGTAAGTTGTCCAGGTGGAATGGAACTTCCTAAAATCGGCACTGAGATCGACTCAGCAAGTCATGCCGTTCAAGATACCAGACGAGACGTCGGTTGATAATTCTCTCNTGTCCTTACCTGGTTTTAATAAAGGGATAAGCGTTGCTTCCTTCCAGGAATTAGGGAATACTCCCTCGGACCAAGAAATATTAAAGATATCTAGAAGGTATCGACTTGAGACTGAGTTGTCTCAGCATTTCATAATGAATTGAATCAGGGCCAGGAGCAGTGTCGTGGGCTGTCGCTAGAGCTGACTCAAGTTCCCACATAGAGAAGGAAGAGTTGTAGGGTTCCCAGTTGGTGGAACAAAAGTCAAAAGAAGTGCTCTCTGCTGTTTCCCTTTTTCTCTGGAAATCAGGATCGCAGTTTGCTGTAGATGTTAGGTCAGCAAAATATTCAGCCATTGCTGTTGCCATTTCTCTGTTGTTGGTGAGAATCCGACCCTGATAATTGAGTCCAGATATTGGGACTCGAGAATACCTTCCAGATATCTTTCGGATGGACTCCCATACTTTAGTGGACGATGTTGTTCTCTTAATGGTGCTTAGAAACTCTTTCCAGGAGGTGGAACTGGATTCTTTGATAGTTCTGCGCGCTTTTGCTCTAGCAATCCGATATGCGGCGAGGTTTTCCGGAGATGGACTTGCCTTAAATCTCCGCAATGCTCTTCGTCTTGCCCGAATGGCGGAGCGACATGCGTCATTCCACCAGGGGAGTGAGGTCTTCGCGGAAAAATGGATGTTCTCGGAATGGATTGTTCAGCGGCGTGATCAATCACATGGGTCACATGGTCGCCCCTCTCTTGGACACTACCCGTTTCTCTGAAGACAGAGAGGGAACGGTACTGTGTCCAATTGGCCTTACTGAGAATCCATTTCTG
>NNCF01126018.1:2041083-2063359 GCA_002313205.1 Laupala kohalensis | reverse complement strand
AAGAAGAAAGAGGAGAAGAAGAAGAAAGGGAAGAAGTGGAAAATGAAAGATACCCTAGCTTTAATAGCGTCGGGATCGAAGAGAACAAGAGGTTACAACGGGAGGTCAGTTAAGAAAAAGAAATGAGCATGGCACAAGCAAGTGGAAGAAATGCCAAACTCAGCTCGGGGCCCCGTGTTCGCCAAACACGTACTTACTAGATGTAAGCCCCCTGGGGGGAGGGGAAGAAGAATAAATAGAGGAAAGAGAAGAAGAGGAAAATGAAACATACCCTAGCTCTAATAGCATCGGGACCGAAAAGAACAAGAGGTGACCAAGGGAGGTCAGGAAAGAGAAAGGAAGGAGCATGGCACAAGTAAGTGGAAGCAATGCCAGACTCAGCTCGGGGCCCCGTGTTCGCCAAACACGTATTAACTAGATGTTAGCCCCCTGGGGTTGAAATTGATTAGTTGAAATGATCAGAATGTGAGCCACTATTTATATCTACTCACTTTCGAAATATTTACTCATAGTGGTTCTTATTTTATTCAATTTTAATTAAGAAAGGGAGTAGAGTCGCAATCGAAATTTCTCTTACACAACGGTGAAGATGGGCGACCGTTGGAAAAAGACGCTGGGATTTGCGTTTTATTTGACGGGTAAAACAAATTCAAAGAAAAGAAGAATACGACGCGTTTATTTTTGGCAAAAAGTGGGAAGGGAATAGGAAATTTTCCAAGACGCAAGAGATGGCGTCGTTCTGTTTGAAACCAACGGAAAAATTATAAGAAACGTTCAATTTCAAATTAGGAAAAAAGCCTGTAGAACCAGAAGAGAGCGTTGAAAGGGGAAAATTTTTTACGGAAAGCAACAAAGAGATTGGCTAAAAACAAACTTGTCGTTGCAAGTTCAGCCAATCGTGATAATGGCGGAGGAAGGGAAGATACATGATTACTGGCTGGTAATAGTCACATGGTTTTCAAAAATTGTATCACGTGAGATAACTTCGGAGGGTACGAAGCGGGAGCAGAGGTAATAAAATACGGAACCGAGATATTCATGCAGAGAGGGAGACATCAGAGATATCAGGGCATGCAGTGATGAGATTCTTGCATAGCAGGCGACATTCTGATTCATGCAGAGAGATTCAGCTTCATCTTCAGAGTTATTTTATTCAGTGCATTCTAAGATTTTTCTTAGCACGTCGGAGATTCTGAACTTAAGTTACATACGATGGATTTGTGATTCAAAGATTCACTGGTGAGATAGGTCTTGAAAGTTAATCAGAGATCATGTCTCGAGTCAATCATTAAGCTTCGGACGGTATGATGACGAGCAACGATCGCCGTAGTCAGGAAGGCACGTGAGCTTTCATTGAACGAACTTTCGTTTTCGCTGGGGTCGAGGACTGGCGCTACCACGCCCATTGATGCAGACTGATGGCGATGGCTACAACCGCTGTTGAAAAGAGGCGCACTCCATTCAGCTGGGACTGAACCAGGGTCTCCTCGTTCCAGGTGCTTAAACTGATCTGACCATCAAAACCATAGGGTAATCTGTGGAAACTGGAGCTTCCAGTATTCAAATGTAATTAACTGGCAGCGACTACAACAAAGTGCTACGAACGAGAATATGAAACGGCCTGCGCTCAGGACTCTTGTAAATTTATATAAACGATCAAGGTCTTAAGAACAATGATGATTTTTTGTTTAATTAAATTAATATTTCCATTCGACTAATTGTTCATAAATACTCTCCTATCTTAAGAAGAGTAGTCATGATAAATTTGTAAGTGTTATGTGTGAATTTTATTTGTGAGTATGGCATGTTTTCTAGCTTCTAAGGTAATTAAGTCAATCTTATTTAAACAAAGCGTTTTCCTATCATAAGGAACTTATGATAGGATATGAGGGGCTTACTTAATTAAAAATAACCCAAACCCGCAATTCATTCAAGAAATTCCCTGGGATATTTATCTGTGTTTTATGATTAATTAAATCATTTATGTCATTCTTTTTGTGTTTTATTTTAATCAGTTTTCCGATCGTGATGTTCGACTTACCAGAGCACCTAGTACCCTCTAATTGATTAATTATATTACAATTGACGCCAGAACGTGGGGCTCGCTCATTTAAGCACCTCATTTTCTTTTGTTATATTACAATATATGCATGCTTCCAAACATTCTATACAATCGAACCAAATGATTGCCTACCGCGTGTGATAACGGCACACGCGCGCGCTCACACTTGCACACACCCACATATATGAATAATAAACCTAATGAGTGGATTACAGAACGACTTATTTGCTCGTGTAACAAAAAAAGCTAAATTATATAAAGAATGGGTCCCAAATGATCCTGAATATAAGCAAAAATTTGTTACTTACTGCAAAATACTTAAGAAACTGTTGAATAAAGCTAAAAACAAGTACGATTTTATAAAACTACAGAATGCTGACTAAGCAAACCTGGCAATATGAAAATGAAAAAATTAACAGAAATGTTAAAATCCATTACACCAGTTAATGAACTTAGAGAGAATAACATAGTAATTACTGACAAGAAGCAAATTGCTAATCTTTTTAATTAATTTTTTGGTAATGTTGGGGTAAAGATTGCGGAGTCACTCTGTACTCCAAATCTTGCTCGTAACACACCTATTTTCCAATTAACTCCAGTTCTATCAATCTCTTTCCAACTGACCATAGAGAAATAATGCAAGTTATAGGGAACATGGGCAATAAAGTTGGTGGGATAGATGGTATAAGTAGCTATACATTGAAATCAGTCAAAAATATTATTTGTTATCCGATTGCCCACATAATTAATCAAATATTTGTAACTGGAATATGTCCTGACCATTTCAAAATAGCTGAAGTAGTTCCTATTTCTAAATCAGGGTCTAAGTATAAAATGAACAACTGCAGACCAATCTCTCTTATATCAAAAATAAATAAATTTGTTGAAAAAATATTGTGTATTAGACTTTGTAAGTTTTTTGAGAAACATAGTATTATCGATAAGAAACCGTTTGGTTTCCTGTCAGGGAGGGGAACTGTGGATGCACATGCGCTTGTAATAGACTTTTTGTACTCTAGTCTTGATAAGAGCAAACCTACAGTGGGTGTCTTATTGGATTTGGACAAAGTTTTTGACACTGTCAACCACAGTAAACTCTGTTTAAGCTGGAGTGTTGTGGTGTCAGAGGAATAGCTAAAGCTTTAATATTTAATTATTTATCTGATAGGAACGAGTATGTTAGAATTGATAATGAAAAAAGTGATACACGAAAGTGACAGTTGGAGTTCCACAAGAAACTATTTTAGGGCCTCCTTTTTTCATTGTTTATATAAATGCTGATGATACTGTCATATTATTTTTGGCTAATAGTTGGGTTAAATTTGAACATGGGATAAATTCTATCTTAAGTGTGATATATTGGTGGGTTTTTTCAAACAGATTATCTCTAAATTTTGTCAAATCTGTTTATTTTGAATTTGGTAACTATGATGACAGTATGGCAAACAACTTGGATATTAGAATCAATTTGAAACTGCTAAAAAGAGTTGAGTACACCAAATATTTAGGAATTTTAATTGACAAAAATCTAAAATGGGATTTTCAAATAAATAATAATATAGATAAATCAACATATCTGCTATATGTATTCTATAGACTGAAATTTGTATTAAACACTAAAGCTCTTAATCATGGCATTATTGCTTGGGGAGGGGTTGGTAATATGGAATTTCAAAGATTGTGTAAGTTACAGAATAGAGTATTAAATATAATTTATGGTAGAAACAGAGACCAGTCTAATGAACGACTTGACATCTGTCATTGATTGACTTTGATACAATCTTATCATTTAGAATCAGTCACTTTCCTGTACCCTGAACTTGGCAAAAAATATACATCCTCCAAAAGTGTTACAAGAAATAGAAGTTTAATACTACCCATGTGTACATTTAAAGTAGGGAAAAAAGTTTTTTCATTCAATACTGTGGTAGTTTTCATTAGTTTGCCTAAATCATTAAAAGGTCTATCAACCAAAGAATATAACGTAAGAGCTAAAATTAAAAGATGGTTGAAAGAAATTTTATAATTTTTAAGTTTTTTATTATTTACATTTACTCATATTTTCTTTGTATGAATAATTCTGTTGTTTGTATTGATACGTATTTTGTGAATTTTTTATTATCATTATAATTATCACCAGACCTGTGCATGGATTATTATTTATCCTCTGCAGGTACTATATTGTATCTTTAAATTTTCTGAAATAAATACATACATACAATATAACAAATGAAATCAGAAATCAGAGACATAAGTATGAATACAATATTGCAAAAGCACAAAAAAAGGCAAGAAACTTTATTCGTACATTCGAAATCAAATCTCAACCAAGATCTCAGTTCCCCAGGCACTGTGAGGAGAAGATGGAGAGCTGATAGTGGATAATGAGAAGGTTTCGGAGTGTTTCTCGGCATGTTTCCAAACACACTATACAACTGAACCAACATGATTGCGTACTGCGTGTGATAACATGAACATGATTGCGTACTGCGTGTGATAACAACACCTCCAGTAGACATACTGAAGGATATGATATACAAACTGAAGACTTCTATAAAATTATAATGTCTCTTGACCCTACCTCCACTGCTGGACCAGACAGAATCCCACCAATATTATTGAAAGATCCCAGGACTCCAATACTGCAGAAATGTTTCCGCAAATCTTTACTCAGGTACACTGCCTGCTGACTGAAAGGTAGCGGATGTCATCCCAATCTACAAAAGTGGCAACAAACTGGACCAGAAAAACTACAGACTAACTAGAGTGACTAGTTTGACCTGCAAGATACTGAAACGAATTCTGGCAAATAATATAACAACGTTCGCACTGAGAAATGGTAAAATCCCACTGGAACAACACAGATTTGTGCCAGGTACATCAATTCTAATGAATTTGATCTCCTCTCTTCAAGATTGGACTGCAAAACTAGACCAGGGAGTACCAACCAACGATATATGCCTGGACCTCTCCTAATCTTTTTAAAAAGTCTGGCTGGCCTCAGCTACGAGCAATGCCTGGAACGACTAAATCTCCCCGCACTTGTCACTCGAAGGCAACGGGGAGATTTGTTTGAAACTTACAAGATTCTTCACAGGTAGTATAACACAGAACAGACATATTTTTCATCCCTTTGAGAACACTTAACTTCGTGGCCATAGTATGAAATTAGTCCAGCGCAGTCACAACCATCAACACTATGAACATTTCCTTGGAAACTGAATTGTGGTTACGTGGAATGGACTCTCAGAACACATACTCACCGGTACGAACCTCCTAACCTTCAAATGAGCCCTGGACAATAATAGTTCTACGAGATGCCAAGCCTCCTCCCACTGACATCAACAAAGGGTATCCCCAGCGGTAAAATGTCCTGAAATTTTCGAATAACCCGGTTTAAAGTGTTACATACACCTAAAAACTTCTATTTCCACGGTCAAAATGTTTATTACTGCCTGCCCCCTCCCGCAAGGGGCAAAAAATGGGTTTTTTGATTTTTTTCTCACCCCTGGATCAAATCAAAAAACTGAATTTGTGTGTGATGTAAGGAATTAAAACATAAATTTGATGAATTTTTTTCAAGGTCATTCAACGTCATATGTGAAAGTTACAGCATTTAAAAGCATACAAAAAGCAAAACAAAAATACTTTCATATAGAAATTTAAAATGTACACCAAATTTTATTTTGCCATTTGGTTAGACATATAAAACTCTAGTCATGATTGTTTGCTTTATTTGCACAGTGGTGCGCCATACTGAAAATGTCAATTTTCTTCATTTTTGACATTTTTATTTGCACAATTTTTCATTTTCCATTTAGAGTGCCAAATGTTGCATTGAAGTTAATAAATTAGCTTTTAGCTCTGAAAACAAGGTGTATTTCCCTATTTTTATTGTCTCTGTAGCTTAATATTTACTCAAGTTATGACAATTTTAATCCGTCGAAAAACGTTTAATATTACATCCTCAATTGATGTCTTATAAAAATGTCAAGTCGAAATGAGAATATCAGTCATAAAATCTTTTTTTCATTGTTAATTATTTTTATGTGATTACATAAATAATAAAT
This sequence comes from Laupala kohalensis, assembly GCA_002313205.1. Classification (NCBI taxonomy): domain Eukaryota; kingdom Metazoa; phylum Arthropoda; class Insecta; order Orthoptera; family Trigonidiidae; genus Laupala; species Laupala kohalensis. The sequence continues at coordinate 2,057,227 of NNCF01126018.1, read as the reverse complement.
GTAGTGTGTGAATGTAGTTTTGTAACTGTGTGTGAGCATCAGTATGTTTATGTGCCCTATGTAGCCTCTTTCAGAATTCGTATCAACCATCTACTTCCATTTCTTTCTATATTTAACTTTATTTTTCAAATCCTCTTTCAATTAATCTATGTAATTAATTCGTCGGCTTTACAGTTCTTTGAGACAAGTTATTCAGACATATAGCAGTAGGTTTAGTGGAAATATAAGTTTTTAGGTGTTTGTAACATTTAAAACCTGGATATATTTGAAAATCTAAGACTGAGGAGATTTTGCCCATCTTAACCGGGGATACCCTTTACCCTTGTTAATAACTATGTTATGACACTGATTACTATTTTACTTATTATTATATGAGTTAGAATTTCAAAAATGTTATAATACAACTTGAGATTGTATATGCCAACATGTTGTATATGCCAACATTCTCAGATTGTATGACATGTCTATACTCATACATGTTCTTCCTGTGACTTGTTTGTGGGACGAATGTGCTATTGCTCCCTGGTGACTTGTTTAATATTGAACTTGTATCTTGTATTTGTTAATGGCTTTTCACTGTATTAAGTGTAAAATAGAAATTGATTAAGTTATCAGTAACAAGAGAGCGAGTTCAATGGAATTTCATTGTTATTGTTATGTGAGAGTAAGATAGAATGCAAAATATTTCTTGTGTCACTTTTTTCAGCCTACTTGGTTTCAACATCTCCATTAGTATTGAGTAGTCTATCTCTGAAGGTCATTTAACAAAGTGGTCATAAACACTACAATTTCATTGTTTTTCTACATTTTTAAGGGCAACATTTGTTATTTACACTTAAATACAATTCGCATTCTATCGGATTTTTTTCTTTTGAGTAAACAGCAGTTGGTGTCATACACATCAATGAAGTTACTGGACTCTAACATCATATAACATTAGCTGAGCCGATTGACATTACAGGCATATGGTGTTTGTACACAATTCAAACACACCATTAAAGGTGCAAAACAAACAATAGTTTCATCCATCATGTATACATAGATTTGAATTCTAAAAAACCCAAAACAAGAGAAGAAAAATATAGAAAATGAAGTCACACTCTTAAAAATGTAATAGGACTATGCTCTTGACATAAGAGCAAAGTAATTCAAAAACATACCTTGAACTTCTCCCTGAGGATCTCGATAAAACCATTTGTCCGCTATTTGAGGCATCTGGGATCCACCTAGGCTAGGAATTCTTGTGGATGAAGTTTTATCTTGGGATTCCTCATCATAGATAAGTTTGGCAACCAGATCATCTGCCACCTCTTGCATTCGCTCCATATCATCTTCTGACCTCTGCCTACCTACTGGCTTGCTCAAGGCCTGAGGCTGCAGGCTGTTAGTTGGTTCTTGAGGAGGAGGAAACCTGCGATCTACTGGCTCATTAACAGCAATGACTACAGGTTTATTATTATCAGGCACTATTGACGGGGCTTCTGACACAGGCTTTCTAGGCTGACTGTGAGAATTGTTCGTGGCACTCTGTTTACCACCACTGCTTGAATGTGTTTCAGCAGAGATTATTTCACTTCTGTTCTCAGCATTTAACAAAGAAGTTGACTGAGGTAGCGTTGAGGGTACACTGTTCACTTTATCACCCGTATCACACTTAGAAGACAGAGACGCAGAGTTGTTATGACTTTTGCTTCTGTCTGTATCAGATGAAGGCAAGTTTTTGTAAGGGGGAGGACCAGAATGAGATGAATTATGGAGTGGAGGGGCACTACGGTCTGTATGATGATCTCCACCAGCAGTTAAGGCATGGTCCCGCTGATTGGAGGATGATTGATCTTCCCCTGTATTTACAGAATTTGAGTTGGATGGTGGCACTGATGTTTCCTGGGGTAGCCCCATAGGTCGACGGTTGGGTTGCGTTGATGACTTTTTAATGGTGTTGCCTTCAGAGAGGAGACGGGCTCGGGGCTCTCTTTGGCCCCGACCACCTGTGCCACCAGCATCCTTTGCAACCGATAAGAGAACAGCAAGGTATAGCACAAGTAAGTACAGCAAAAGTTGTACATAAAGAACTAAAATACACAAAAAGAAATAAAATTAACAGAAGGTTTAATTTTATAAACTGTCATCCATTTCACAATATTATTTTCACAAATTGAGATAATACAGTATAAGAAAATGAATTGCAAGTTTTCCAACTGAAAAGCAAAAAGAAAATAATTCAAGCACTTTAAATCTCCTCAAAGTGAACCACTGTTATATGAGCAAATCAATTTACTTTGAGATTGCTTGAAATTTTGTGATTGCAAATAATTAGTGGAGGAGTTCCTTCCAGACTTCATAGGTGAAAGTGAAATAGGTCAAACACTTGATTGAAAGAGATAAATTTATTTATAGTGAAATATCTTTATCATGTTTCTCCACTCAAAGTTTTACTCACACTATCTCACAAGTCTATAAAGAATGACATCAGGGTTTAGAGACACCTGTTCAAAAGAAACTGATCTGTTGAGAGGAGGTACTTTATCCTTATAATTAGCTTTAATTACAAACTTCATACTAAATTTATTTTGTGGCAGCAAAGTGAAAACTTTTTGGAATATCTGATGCAAGCCAAAGTGCTAAGTAAATTTTGCGTAAACTCTTTCCTTTTTTCAGTTTTTTTAGTGGTTGTTTCAGCTTTTTTTAGTTTACATTTTGTAACATTCTTTGTTTCTCAAAATTTTTATTTCTTAATCTACCAAAGTTTTTGAATATCCAACAGATTTATTGGTTCAAACAATTAAATCTTATATCAAATTGAATTCTTTATCTTTCAATGGGGTATTTACCAGTCTGTGGGCAATGCTATTAATTAAGGCATGTTTGTGCTGCACCTGATTAAAACCAAATTCTTTGATGTGTGTCTTGTATAAAGATTTTATTTTTTTTACACATTTAAAATTTTTAAATCCAAAGGGTAAAAAATAGTTGGTTTCAATTTCCTAGTAATTTTTTTTGTTCCATCTTGAGTTCTACTCAGTAATTTCAAAGCATCTTCAACATCTTCAACCTCTTTTTCTTTAACAACACTGAAGATATCTACATATCTGCACCAAATCTAAAAATCCACAGAAAAACCTTGGTTTGAGTTTCAAAATTGTTCATAAATAAATTTGGAAAAATTTATTTGTCACCCTGGCTTTCAACAAAAGTTCCAAAAAATTTACAATGAAGTAAAAATCACTTTCGTTCCACAAAATAAATTTAGCATTCAGTCCCCAATTAAAGCTAATTATAAGGATAAAGTATCTCTTCTTAACAGATCAAAATTTATGAAATTAATTACAAGGATTGTGACAAAGTTTATTTTGGACAAAAAAAAATTAGATATTTGAAAATTTAACAATTTCAGCATATTGAATTTGGACAAATTGATAAGTTAGCAGTAGCTGCATATTTTTGGGATGAGAAACACACAAAATTGATGAAAATGTAAGATTGATGAATATTGGTGGGCATTTTGAACTATTGGTTTGGGAATGACTGTTCATTCAGCTACTCAAGAACAAAATTTTAAATTTTGAAGTTTAAAAATAATTTGATTCAAAAATCATCCACCCTTCAACTATTTGATCAGCAGTTGTCAGTAACTGAGGATGGAAGCAACCGCTTCCGAAATTAGTTGGCATTTAAAAAAGTAAGAGGAGTGTGCAGCCAACGAATTATTACAATAATTTATGATTAATGTCATTTCTTCTTCTTCTCTTTTTTGACCACATAGGATCACTTAAGTCAGTCCATTATCTAGTCTTCTTTGAAGACACTGTTTGGGCCTTGCAGTCCTCCCAATACTTTTTCGTATGCTCTGATCTACGAGCTATTTCTTGTGTATATAAATATTCGGTTTGTGACTGTTTCTTGTGAGTGTGAAGCAGATATTCTTGATTTTGTTTTTTAATTTATTCTTATCTATGGTGTCTTCTGGTGTGGGGTCAATTTCCTTCAAATCCTCTCCGACTTCTCTAATCCACCTGCATCCTGTTGTGGTATTTTTTGACTTGAGATTATACTATACCAGTTGTTTCTGAAATCTCAAATCCTGCATTCTCATTATGTGTACAAAGAATCCCAGTCTCCTCTTACGCATGGTATCAGTAATGGGTTCCAATTCTTTGTACACGACGTTGTTGGGCAATATCCACCACTGACCGCCTTTCTGATATTTTTTGATGCAAGTTCTTCCAATTCTTCTTTCGATCATTCGAACTGTAATTTATCAGTTTTCGATAGTCTGTTCACATGGAAGAGTGTCTCTGCTGCATAAGTGGCTTCCGATTTTATAACTGTATTGTAATGTTTAATTTTTGCACTTATGGATTGGCTTTTTTTTTCAGTAATGTCCCACGTTAATTTTTATGCTTTAGCTAGTTTGTTAGTTCTTATTTGGACTGAGGGTTTTTCATTTACATTATTTGTTATTATCTCTCTGAGGTATTTGAATTGTGTTACAATTTTTACCGTCTGATATTTATTTCTTTTAATGATGTTGGTTTTTGGCACATAATTTTTGTTTTTTCAAATGATATTTTGAGGCCAATTTTATTTGCAATGTTTCGAAATTCTGATATCTGTGTTTATGCTTCATCTATGCCATTTGCTAGTAATGCCAAATCATCGGCAAAACAAAGGCGATTTGTTTTTATTTCTCTGCCTATTTTAATTTTTGGGGAGCATTTCTTAAACCATTCCCTCATTACTATTTCCAGAGCACAGTTGAACAGTAGTGGTGAGAGTCCATCACCCTGGTAGTCCTGTTTTGATATCAAATGGTTCTGACAATTCACCCCTGAACTTCACTTTTGACTTGGTATTTGTGAGGGTCAGTTTCATCATGCTTATTATTTTGGGGTGCAGTCCAAAGTGTCATAAAATGTTTAGCAGAGATACAGTCATAGGTTTTTTAAAAGTCTATAAATGTTATCACCATATCTCTGTTCCTCTTCCTGTTGTAGACCAATATCAGCTCGAGACTCATGATCTGATTCAGGGTCTGAAACCACCCTGTTATTCTCCTAGTTCTTTCTCCAGTTGCAACTTGATTCTGTTAAGGATGATTTGTGAAAGTATTTTATATGTTATATCTAGGATTGAGATTCCCCTGTAGTTGGTAGGGTCTGTATTGCCTGCCTTTTTATGGAGTGGGCGGATGATGGCAGTTGTCCATTGTTCTAGTAGTGTTTCTTTAATCCAGATGTTGACAAGCTGTTGATGAATGTCATTTAATGTAATTCATACTAATATATAAATGTGCAACATGAAAGAGCGTGTCTGTTTGCTACCTGATCACAATTAAACCAATGAACCAATCATGATGAAATTTGGCAAGGAGATAGTTTAGATGTCCAGGATGAACACAGACTAAATTTTATTTTTTAAATGTGTCATAATAAAGAAAAAAAATTGATAATAAATGTCTATATAATTGGCAAAGAGCTATGCTCCCTAAGTGAGTAGAGATAGGTGACAAGTATGACAGGCAATATTGTTTGCCTTAAAGAGTTCTAACAAAACTCTGCAACATCATGTCTATTTACAAAAATTAAATTATTGATAAAACGTTGAAAAAAGAGAAGTATTAAAATACTTCAATTTAAGAGAGTAATTTAAGAAGGAAAAAATCAATCATCTTTAAATTTAATGGATTATTTTAAATTTAATGGATTACATTTTGTGCATTTAACAAAGATAAAATTTTGATAAACAGATTTTACAAGAATTTTAATGAAATGGTGCATCTTTGTTATGCCTCGGAAGCAAATATTCAACTGGCGCAGCTCCCACGAGATGGAATAGAGTACACAGTCAAGTTTTGTACAAAAATTTGTAATACTATGAATTTGAAAAATTAGGATACTGAACATGTTTTTAAAACCCAGTAAGTAAAAGTATTTTGATCTTACAATATAGATAGATTTTATTTTTTCCCGAGTAAATGAAGATGTCTAAAAGAAAATCTGGGGCAACTCCGGGTAATCAACTAGTTTGTTATTAAACAACTGTTGTCTACAATGTCTCAAAATACTCACCTCATCATCAGAGAGGCCTCCACCGCCATGAAAGGCCCCAGAGGCATCAAAGCTCCCACCACTTTCACTGGGATTTTCAGTGGCCCTGAATATAAATAATATAAATAAGAAATGGACATTCAAGACTGCAAACAATAATTAGTCAATTTGTTTATAAATAAACAGGAAGATCTGTCCCTATTAAAAGGTCTAATCAGACCATTAGGGATTCAAAGAGATTAAAAGCTCTGAGAGTTTGTTTCAGCACAAATAGGAAATGAAGCAAGTTTCACTCTAACAATTTTTACTACATTACATATATTTCAAGAACTACATTACATTCTTTTTTTAATATGCTGAACCACAAATATGCATGTGTACAGACAATAAGAGCTTCATCAAAGATGATCATCTCAAATTTGAAAGAACTGAAAAATATATTTAACATGAACATACCACTCAGGTAAATTGTCTTCATCCCATGGTCTGCGGTGAGTATTGTGGATGGGAGCGTTTTCGTTCCAACCACGATTCCTATCCCAACTCCTCCCACCACGATCATCAGAACCTTCCTTCTCTCCATCACGCCAGCTATTGGGTCGACCTGTGAATAATTAATAATTCAGCAAGAACAATTAAATAAATGGCTAATGAGCATGATGTTTCAGAAAACTTATTTTAAGAGAAAAACATTTATATTCCAATCACAATGCACACCAATGTTATAAATACACACCAATGTCATTTTGACCCATCAAACCAAACATATTTATGACTTCTACTACAATTAACATCCATTATCATTTTACAGTTAGAAAAATGAATTATTATTTCAACCCATACTTACATTTGAGGGGTACATATCTACCCAACCCGTAACTTTTTGATTCTTTATTCCGTTTCTTGCGCAGTATTGCCGCTCAGCTTTCATGCAATCTAAGTGCTATCCAAGTGTGCCATCACATGCCCCGTAATCGTTATTATTTAGGTTCCATTGGGTTTGATATCTACCCCCCACCCAATTTATAAACATTTTGTTTTTTATATGACAATAAGCACAGTTTTCATTTATTTAAGACAAAAGAGAATGTTGTTTAGAAAGCAAAATTCATGAGTTATTTCAATAACTCAAATTTATGAGTTATTGAAAGACAATTGCAATTCATGATAATTGCAAATAAGTCCCATCACATAGAGATAGATATTTACGTTATTTTAGTTTGGTACTATGGTTCCTTAGACTTTGAGTATTGAGCCAAAACACTTGTATAAAGAAAAAAATTATCTTTCTATAAAAGTGCTTAATTTTTTCTTTATAGTTTACATTTTTTTACTAGCTGTCAAAAACATTGTTTTAATTATTGCATAATTAGATTTTAAGCAAATATAAAGATGCTTTGAAGCAAATATCATAAGGAAGTTTCAAAGCAAATATTATAAAGAAGTTTTGAAGACTAATAATGTAAGTGAATAAATTGTTGGAAAGATATTTGCTTTATTTCAAAAGAGGATGATTTCACAAAAATAAAAACCGTACTTTTATTAATATAGACTGAATTTTGTGGTCTTGTAGAGATTTCTCTAAATGGTTTGCTCGCAGCTGAGGCATGCATCTTCAGCGACTTATACGGGCGCAGCACATGGGTAGGCGCATTGGAACCAACTGATCTTTTAATAATTATCAAAAATAACAAAATCAAGTTAAATATGAATATTTTTTCATTGGTTTTTCTTAAAGTGGTTGATAATTACCCCACAAAGTCACTAATGTTAATCCAAACAGCAAATGTAGGTTTGGATTAATAAACAGTAAAATGTTGTAACAGAATAAGCAAATACAAGAAAATCCAGAGTCCAACCAAATATTGAACACAAAAAACTCTATTTAAAAAAATTAAAAAGACAAAGTCAGAGAGAAAGAGACGGTTGAACAAGAACAGGCAAAGAAAATAATACACAATGTCTTTAATCACTTTCACCGCTGTGAACCTTAGATGGAAAGGAAGAAGCATTTTCAAACTCACACATAGCAGATGGGAGTAGGAGAGGAGTTGGGATGACAGGGTCCCTCTCAAATCGTTTATAAGATGTAATGGAAGTACTGTATAATATATTCATTTCAATTTACCATTTGTTATTTACTTAAGAAAATGAATAAATTAAACAAATTTAAAAATTTGAAAGAGAAATAAATATTAAAGTTGACATACAAAAATTTTTGGCAGGGAACAAATTTCTAGCTATAGAACTATATGCAAGTAAGATTTAATATCTATCTGAGCCATCAGAACATGATTTAACTGTCCTTTGGCTAGAAATGTTAGTTGCAATCCAAAGGCCACAACAAATATAATGATAATAAATTTATAGTCAAAAAAGCAGTACAAACTGTGTATGACCATGTGGAGGACAATAAACTTATTTACTCTTCAGAAACAACCAAGAAACCATCCCATTAATTCCAACCAAGGGCTCGAAGGTAGAGGCAGATTGGACATTTCAGCAGTCTTAAGGGGAGGGAAAAAAATATGCGCCTCGCTCCATCATGAGGTGGATATGCAGATGACAATGTGACCGAGACGCCCAGATACAATTAAAATGGCATCTTTGAAAGCTGCGGCTGCACAGTGCTATGCCTTGGGTGGGTGACAGTGAAGAGAGGTGTCAATCTTACACAACAAAGCACTCGAAAAGAAATTTTATGAAATATATATAGTAGAAAATATAAGGCCATGCAATACTTATCGCATAAAAATGAAATCCTGGACCTAAGTAATACTTATGGCATAAAAATGAAATTGGCTCGAGTAAAAGAGCTCATAGAAGAGATGGTATATGATATTATATTAGCAGATGGTATATGATTTTGATGAACATAACTCGGCTACATTTCGGATATATTTTATCCATCCTCAGGGCTAAAAAAAGTATCTAGTCTACCAAAAAACAACAACGTAATAGTTGCTACAGATATTACAAAAACGAGTGCAACAACACATACCTTGTTACAATATTTCTACAAATCAACATAACACATCTACATCTCCAACCTTTACATGTGCACATCAGGCACATCCTGGTTACTTACAGCACCTAAAGAATGGAATGAGCATCTCTAACGTTTACATAGTTAACAAGACACTCTGTTGTCGTCCTATATTTACAATATAGGTTGGAACTGAGCAAGTAGACCAACTTAATATTTGTGTCTATTTAGATGTTACTCATTTATTTAATTTATTTACTTCATGCCTTATGGCAAGGTTCAGGCCATTTGGCCCACTCTTTCACCTAACTGTGACTTGGGCGAGGGAAACAGGAAGGCAAGATGAGTTGCCAGGGAACTTATGGTACAGATCTGACATTAGCCTAAGTAGATAAGAGAAACCCTAGCTGAAAACCTTAGCTAGAGAGGACAAACAGGGTTTGAACACAAGGTCTAAGCTGAGCAGTATCATGGAGGCGAAGTCGCTACCACTGCTATTGGATTTCTTCTTTACAAAAAACTTTTTTGAGATTTTTGAGACATTACATAATATTACATCATAAATATTGTAAGCCATACAATTACAGTGAAATCCCTTCATAAGAGACATCCGGGGGAATGGAAATTTCTCTCTTTTAAGCAGGCCCTTTCTTAATGAAATTTTACATAAAGTAAGCTTGAAATCCAAAGATGATACACAACAATTATAAATTAAACAAAGAGTATTTTCTAAGATAAATTTTATTTTAATGTAATATACAACAGGAAACAGAGAAACCATAATATAGTCTTTATGAATAATCCGTACATTGAATGCTATACCCTGAGGCAACTCAAGCTTCATGTTCTGTGATACAGTAAACCCTCAAACAAATTAGCTACAATACCTAATATTTCAGAGACAGTAGATGTAAATAATTGATACAATAATGTCATAAAGTATTATTACAACCACAAACTGTGTGCAGTTATGAACTTGCATAAAAATGAAATTGTTTAGAATATTGCAGTGAACCACCTGATTAGTTCATAGAATGGTAGGAGTCAGGAGGTGCCTCATATAACACTGCTCCAGCTCCTACAAAATCCATGTAACTATTGGAGCTGAAGGTGGTCAAAATAACTTGAGCACCACCAAACCTTGTTCCCAACTATCTGAACTGTGACTACAGTTGAAAAAATTATAGGTACCCATTTATAATGATCCAGAAAATTCACATTTAAGCTCGTTATGTCAAAACTTAGCTTATTCTTTTCTGTATAGATTGATATGAAGAATACATTTTATCAATTTTTAGTCTAGGTAGAAAAATCAAAGCGTGTTTTGGTCTCATGAGATAGCTCTCAGTACAACTAAGAAGAGAGTTAATTTTCATTCTTTTATAAGCATATACTGACATTGTCTTGGAGTACGCTACTATGAAAGTATGCTGTAACAAGATAACTGCGCGATATCAACTCGACTTGGGGAAGAGGGGGCAATAATGTGTACTGCATGGAAATAACTAGAAAAATAATACTACAGTGTCCGAGACCATTGTGGTGATAAAAGGTTCAAGTTAGATTCAGGGCTTCGTGCTCTTCTACAGTTCCAGTTGAAAATTGAGTGCCGTGAGAAGCTTTGATTGTTAGTTTCACTTGCATGGGTCAGTTTATATGTTAAGTATGTGCTATGAACAATTTTGAATTTTTACTATCTTGCAATTGTTCTTCATCAGTTAAGGTAAATGTGCTACAAAAATGTTAGGTAGACCAATGACAGCTCTGAACATCCAATTAAGAGTTCCAAGGAACAGATTACATTCTTCTAATAGCATGCATGCTCTATGAATGAAGTTCATGCATGTGTGGCTGTGACAAGAAATTATGGGTTTTTCTGGATCCCGTGAGTGTTATTTGCTACAGGAAAAGATATTAGTGCAGACAATTAGTGAGTTAGAATTAACAGGAAGTGGTGATACAAAATAATATTATGTACTTTCTGCTACGTAATGATTCTTGACATATCCCACAGGACTCTAAGGGAACTCATTGGGAACTCTAAGAAAGGAGATGGGGTTTTTTGTCGGTGAACCAAGAATGGGTTTAGGTAGGAGGGTTTCATTTTCTTGTAATTTGCTTAGATCAAAAACTGTACATTAAAAGGAATTTGAGATGCCAATTCAATTTTGAGTTCTATCAAAAGTTATTTTAAATTTCTCGTTCAACAGTATGCTCCCAATCAAAAGGTAAACTTTTAGTCACATCTCGTGGATAGACCTGAGTGTAGAACCCTGTAATGTGTGTAAAAACCTGATTCATTTTAATTTATTACTGGCGAAACTACTGTTACCACAAAATCATGAAAATTCTAAAATAGCATGAAAAATTTAGTTTAATTAGGTTACTCATCCATACTTTCTAAGGGGGGAAAGAATTATTGTGAAAGTTATGCCACAAGTACCAACTCACTGACATTAATAAATTTTTGGTATATATCAACAAAAATTTAGGAAAAATATTATCCTCAAAATTCACATAAGCGAAGTTAAAAATATCCAACAAACATCTAAATAATCTACATAGTTCCTTGTTTCTTGGGTTTCCTATCAATATTATCATTGGAATATATATATTTGGTTTTAGTTTTTCAAATTTTCCCTCTGCTTATAACATTTACACTGAATAATTTATAAGGTTTTTGAAATAATATTCTTATGTAGAACCTCAGAGAAAAAATTATTTTACACTGTCTACAGGTAAAATACCACTTTTGTGGATGTAAAATTTAGATATACTTTCAGTTCACAAAATTGGGGTCATTTCCTTCTACCTCTGGTGACATTGCTTCAAAACCTGTCTGATCCAAGTAGAATTTACGGTGGTGGACGAAGCGGTGTTCGCGGCAGGTTTTCTCGGGGCACTCCCATTTCCCCTGCTTATCATTCCACCACAACATTCACTCATCATCATCCATCCTCATGTCATTCATTCATCGACCACCTCAGGAAGGGCATCCGGCACCCTTATAATTCCCCCACCATATCAAAAAGAGGCATCATATCATCCTCCTCTCTGACCCCTACAGAAGGGAAAGGGAGTTGAGGTTCACAAAATATTAAGAAAAACTTCAGTACTGGTTTAGTGAAATTTTCAAAACATTTTCACAATTTTCAAAATTCATACTAAGTATGCTTTAGAATAAAGTTTTCAAAATTTTAGAGCAAGTGCACTAACAATACTCTAAATCAAAATATACTTGAAACCGACTCATCTGTTAAGTCAGGATCACTGAGCAGAGATGGACAACACTACAAGTTATTTCAGTATCAGAGACCCCCAAAATAAATTATTTGTTTCCAAACTTTGTAATATTACAATTGGTTACACGATACATATGAGACAGTAAAATTCTACTAAATGTATAATTCTAGTTAGTTTACTGTCCTCCATGTGGTCATACACAGTTTGTACTGCTTTTTTGACAATAAATTTATTATAACAATAAAAACATTGTGAAGAATAAACACAATAAAGCCAATTAGCAAAAGTTGGCAATAGTGAAAATTCTTCAAACATACCCCACTTCTCCGTTCGGTTAGTGCTTGCCGTCCGCCATCCATCATCATCCTCTCCTCCACCTCTGTGCCGCCTCCAATTCTCTGCCATAAATCCTCTGCCACTGTACTCCTTCCGTGGACTTGTGGAGCCATTCCAATCCCCAGGATCCACCCCATTCCTTTCTCCCCAACTTCGGTCAGTGGTAGATCCCTGCAACAGGTAAAAAAGAAAAACCATAACACAGATCCACATAGAATAAATTGTCTGAAATGAAAATCCACGAATATTAAATATTAACATGAACACAGCATATTCTACATACCCAACCACAACCTCAAGTCCATTGAAGTATAAATAATTGTTTTGGTTCAAGGTTTTACAAGATTCGTTTAATTTTTTAAATTGAACGGCAAAGATATTTTTGATAAAGCATATCTCACACACTAAATGTACAGCAGAAATATATTTTCTGAAAATGGAGATAACAAACCTAATTAACAACCAATATTTTTATGGAATTCCAAAATATTTTATGGAAAATATATTATTATATTTGGAATCTCTATCTTGCAAAATTTTCAGAACAAAATTGTATTGAGTTCTTATTTCAAATTTTTCTCATAGAATTTTCGTACAGGAGAAAAAAATTAAGAATGAAGAATAATTTTTGGATCACTTGGACAAGAATGGCAGGGATTGGTTTTTACATTAATAAACAATGAGTTTATTTATTTACATATTTACTTAATCAGACCAAATACAAATTGTAATACTACAAAGTTTTAATTAGTGACTTGATTCTTTATTTTTATCTTGTTTCTGCTTCATTCTTTCCGATCTTATTGCCCTTTGTTCATCAGTTATGGTGTACTGTTTTCGTTTATATATTTTTTGTGTAAGTCGTAGATTTTTGTTTCTCAGCATCTTTTCTTCTTCTCTATTTCCAATTCGTTGCATTGTTATATTTAATTCTTCAAAATCTTTCTGAACATCATTAAACCAGATATTTTTATTTTTCCAAAAGTGGTTGAATAGGTGTTTTAGGAGTCTATCTTCTGGCAATCGTGTTATATGGCAGAAAAAGGCAATTCTCCTTTTTCGCATTGTATCTACTACCGACTCACTTTTCCGGTATACTAATTTATTAGGCAATAATCTCCACTGTCCATCAATTTGGTGTTTTTTTGTCGATGATTGTTCTGATTATTCTCCTGTCTATCTTCTGTAATTTATCTGTTGTACATTTAGTATTTAACTTAAAAAGCATTTCACTAGCATAGGTTTAACAACGGAAGGGTAGTGTTTAAATTTGGCATTTATCAAGAGAAATTTCTTCCTGTATGTTGGCCAAGTAATATGTTGTACTTGCTTCAATTTACTTGTTGTTTTCTATTGAAGCTTTCTCTTTTGAGTTCTAAGATATGATTTCCCCAAGATGTTGAAACTTATTTACAATTTAATATGTTTATCATTACTCAATTGTATGGTTGATGTTTCAACTGGAAAAGTTTGCATTATTTAATTTAAAAAAAATAATATTGTAATCCAACTTTCGCTGCTACTTTTTCCAATGCTTCCACTTGAAATTTAGCTTCTTCCACAGTATTTGCAAGTAGTGCAAGGTCACCTGTGAGTGCTAGGCAATTAAATTTGATATTTTTGCCGATCTTAATGTTTACTGGACATATCTTATTTAATTCTCGCATTCTCCAGTACACAGTTGAATAGTAAAGGGGATGGTCTATCCCCCTGTCTAAGCCCAATTCGAATTTCAAATGCACCTCCAAACTTAAATTTAGTATTCATAAGGGTGATGCCAATGAGGTTAACCAATTTCCTGTGTAAACCAAATTTTTTTAAGGATTTTCAATAGACTCGATGGATACTGTCGTATGCTTTTTTAAAATCAACGAAAGTAATGACTAAACCCTTGTTTCGAACTCTTTGATGTTTCATGATCCATTTAAGACTTATGATTTGATCTGGGCAGCTTCGACCTGGTCGAAATCCTCCTTGATATTCTCCAAGTTCTCTATCGAGTTGTACCTGAATTCTCGTGTATATAATCTTTGATAGAATTTTATATGTGACATCCAGAAGAGATATCCCTCGGTAATTGTTTGGGTCTGATCAATTACCGTTTTTGTACAATGGATGAATTATCGCTGTATGCCATTCATCAGGCATTTTTTCCGTATTCCAAATGTCTATTATGTGTTTGTGGAGGTTTCGACAACTTTGTTCATTTGCATTCTTCCATAGCTCAGAAACAAGTTGATTCTCTGCTCTATAGTTTTTTAGTGAACCAATTGCTTCAGTCACTTCTTTGTAATCTGGTGGTATCACCTTTTCTAATAAACAATGAGTTTATAATACGGCAATTAAAAATAATCTTTTAATTGATTGTTTAAAGAGAGTAAACATTTTAAAAGAGAGTTTGTACTATGATGAAATAAAAAAAATCCCTTTCCATTTTATAATTATTTCTTTTAAATTAAAAGATTAAATAGTTCAGTCCTTGGAAGAAAAGAAAAAAAGAAAAATATGTATCAAAAACTTTAATGTTGTTTCACAGGAATAGAATAATATTTGTTTACTTGACTCATTTTCATGGTGAATGTCATTTGTCAAATCAGCAGCCCAGTCAAACCCTATTTCTTTCTAGATAAATATACCAACACACGTCAGTACAAGAATTGGTGGATAGTCTTTCTCATTTGATTCTGCGTTACATAATGGCAAATTTCGAATTTTTAAAACATTTATTATTATAGTTTATGAGACATGTAGTATAGAAAGTGATTGTCTTTTACATATGGTAAGAAATATATCGAACAATGACTTTCCAAACTGCACAATAATAATTAGGCTAAACGACAAATAGCTACATTATAATATATAATAAAATAAATATAGTTCTTTTGTCGTAATGTTTTCATAATATGTCTCTCTTTTTCTTCCAGTTTTACAGTCCTCATTTTAAAGCATTCATTAAATTTGTACACTGGCACAAACATTAAGTTAACTCTTTCCCTGAAAGTATTCATATGTTGATGAACAGGAATGAATAGCTAATCTTCATCCTCTGAGGAAGAATTTGACCACCGTATCTGAATAAAATAACACTTGTAACACAGTTAATCAATGTTTATAGCTAGGCAAGAAATACAGCGAAATCCAGTTATAAAAGATCTGCTCAAGAGATTCCTGCTAATAGTGGACAATATCCGAGGTCCTGAGGACGAATGTATGGAAACAATGCATTTATTTACCATAAGAGGCTAAATTATAAGAGATTCCAACGAAAATACTCAAATATTTTTCTAGTCACAGTCAATTCCATCCTGCTGGTCCATAAAAGATAAATCAGAAAATTTCTGCAAAGTTTCATCTGATAGACATTATTTCACAAGCATCTGGTTACAACTGGTCAGTGACATACGTAACAACATACAAGAAATGACATATTTCGCAGAAAATTTGTTGATAGTCTCCTACAACAAGATCGGAATTGGCTGTGTTCTCATTTCCACTATGTTGCTCAAGAACATCAGTAGAGGTTGCTTGAGCA